>VZTL01096377.1:0-16565 GCA_013400535.1 Scopus umbretta | reverse complement strand
TATTCTAGTCTAGTCTAGTCTATACTATTCAGAACATTTAAACATTTTGTTATTGAAATAAGCATACATGGAACATGGAAATTCCTGCCAAATCTGATGGGAATAAGCCATAAGTGAGAAAGGGTGTTTAAGAGCTTTAAACAAATATTGCTTTTAAATTGTCTTGGATGAGATTACTCGTAGGTAAATCTGCATTTGTATTAATCTTTGCATGGTTTGGTCCATAAAGTGTACAGTGAAAAGTGTGGTCCTGGTTATGCTATTCACACCCTTTAATCCACAGTATGTAATTTGGTCGTATCCCTTCAGTCATCCCTGTGGAGGTGTCCCTCTTCTGTCACTGACTACAAAAGGTGCATGGATTTCTGACTATAGAGGCTCCAGCTCATACTTGACCTAGATCCCCTTAGCTGAGGGTGAGAATCAAGTCAAAAAAATCAGGGTTTTTTCCTCCCTCAGACTGTAAATCGTAATTTAGTCAACGGTACTCTGGGGCTTCTTGAATGGATTCTCATACTTCAGGAGCCTTTTCGAGCTGTGTCTGAAACAGAAAAGTTGCAGAAGGAAAACTAACAAGCTGAGGGTTTTGTTTACGGAAATGGCCTGTCTTGCACCCATCTGAGACATGCAGAAGAGCTATGCCGAAATATGCTTGTGAACCTTAATCCTAGGCCTCCAGGTCACTGCCATAACATCCAGTCTTTCTCTCATTAGTGTGATATTTTATAACTGTGGTCTGTTTTGGCCATTCTGTATTAAATTATCACCCTTTTCGTTTCCTTTTGTTTAAATCTTACAAAAATTTTAAGCCAAGAAAATTCTGTAAACGAAGTGCAATGACCTAGAATGTACCCTTTACCTCCGTGGAACTGGATCCCTGCAGGAAAATAGCTCTTTTCTTTCCGCCGCCCACCCACCCCCATTAGATATGATTTTACTCGCAGCTACAACACTTCTTCCTCTCTTTGCCCTTCCTCTTCCTTGCTTTCCCCCTTGCACATCCTCACGGGGATGTCAGTGTGGCATCCAGCATGGTTCATGGTTAGCTGGTGAATGCGGATATTTGTGGCATGTGGTTTGAATGGAGTTGTTCCAAAAAGCCAATGAAAAGAGCTGGTGGAGAGGTACAAGATCGCTTGTGCACCAGTAAGATAGTTCAAATTTGAGGCTGGGCAGGCCTGAGGAATCCCAAAAAAGACACCTCTCTAAGAAGCCTCTTGGAGTATGTTCCCTGGGAAACAATTACCTGTGTTTCTTTTGGTTTTGTTTTCTGTCTCTGCATTGTGCATATGTTCACAAATTGGTTTATGGTTCAGGTTTTGCATGAGTGTAATGGAGAGTTTTATGTTTTTGAAAGCCACGTCATTTATATCAGACGTGTTTAGCTGAAAAAAAAACTATTACAGAAAACTCAAGATGTTCCTAACAAAAAGTGATGTGGGCTCTGATCCTTTGAACATTTTGAGCCTTTTTGTTTCACGGTTACAGCGAGTAGCCGGAACTATTCCAACTTGAAAAATCAAGTACTAAAGTAGTTGCAGAAACGGGATGTGAGTGCTACGACTCACAAAAATACATAAAAGAAAGTTCGAGTTTTACTACTAATGATATGAGACTTGGTTCAGCTCACCAACATGGGACTTGGATATTCTGCATGCAGTCGTACACGCACACACACGCTGTGGTGTTTGTTTGCCTTCACAGATGCAAGGGTGAAGGGATGCCGAGACACAGAGAAGCAAAAAAGCCAGTGAGCCGCACAGTAGAAAGTGAAAGGAAAACAGGAGAAAAAGAAATGAGAGAGAACTATACCTGAGCCCATGTGGGAGGACTCACAAAGGTTTCTTTAAAAGGTGCACTTGAAGCTCGTGTAAAATGACTAGGGGTGTCATTCTGCTGGACAAGGGAGGCTTGGCTCTGCCTGCATGCTGAGCATAAGAGCCCAGTGTTCCTACTCATAGGGGAGGTGATAACTTGCTTTGGGGGATATTTTTTATAATGTTGATGCTGGCTTTTTGAATGTTTTTCTATGCAACGTGTGTGTGTGTATGTGTGTGTGTGCGTGTGTATGATGGGAAACACGCGAGTGTGTAGTAAGAACTGTGGTTTCAGTGTGTGGAATTTGCTACTGGCAAGTTATTCTAGCACCGAGTCCAAGATAAATACCAGGTAGGCTTATATTTTTACATGTGCTTTTTTGTCCTGAAATGTTTTAAAAGCCTTCCAAAATGCAGGAAGTTGCACCTGGGGTTTCACAATTTTCTTGGGGCTGACGTTCCTGGTGCACATTGCTTCATTTTCTGTTTCTGCTTTAATTTTTGTTGTTTGGCAGACTCCTGAAGGGAAGCTTAGAAGAAAAGGCTCCAGGCAAGAGTTTTTTATTGGTCTGGGGGCTGGCTTCGCCGACTCTTCCTAAAAAAGTTTTCTTCTGAACTGTCCTACAGACTGTGGGAGTCTCTAGACCTCCCTTCCACACTCCTGTGGTTTTGATTCATTTCTTCAGAGTACCAGTAGGGACTAAGCAGAATGGAAGGGTACTGACTTACTGGAAATGGTCTTGTTAGCTTCCGTAATGTACCTGTAATAGAAGAAAAAGGCTTTGAATTGAAGACACTCCACTGTGTCATTTAAAATTATTTTCTCTTGCCTCAGAATACCTGAGACTACCAGGCCCTTTAAGGTCTTCTTCACACAGATACTTGGACTAACGCTTAATTTTTTCCCATTGAAATTGTGTGTCAGACCCAGAAATAGGCTGTGGCCCAGCAGACACTTTTTTCCTGTTCCAGAGAACACACATCCCCCTAATAACCACCATATTATTCCTCTCATGCCACCTAAAGGGCTAAGTATGTGAAAAAGCAAAGACTCTGGAAACCCTTGTGAAGCAGCTTTGCAGTAGGCATGTATAGGAAGCCATCGCTTTTGGGGCAGCTGGGAGTCTGGCTGTCACACTGGCTTTTCCTGGGTTTTCTGTGGAGATCTGTGATACATGTGTCTTGGTGTGCATTTTTCAATCCCTGCGCTCTGGTCAAAAAGAAATGAAAAAGCGAATGGACTTGGCTAGCCATGAAAGCCAGTAAGAGTGTGGCAGATGGGGAGAAAAGCGCCAGAAAGGGCATTGTCTGGGTCTGAATTGTGGACAGCAGCAGCAGCAGTATTCCTTCTGAGATAGGAACATGGGCTGGTGGCTTGAAGAAAGCAAGAAGTTGGGATCAGTTTGGGAAATGGAGACTTTTTTCAGTGAAAATGTACAGAAAAATGAATGAAACTCAC
Organism: Scopus umbretta; assembly: GCA_013400535.1. Lineage (NCBI taxonomy): Eukaryota > Metazoa > Chordata > Aves > Pelecaniformes > Scopidae > Scopus > Scopus umbretta. The sequence continues at coordinate 13,289 of VZTL01096377.1, read as the reverse complement.
AAAGCTGAGGCATAAATCCAGCTTCTGGGCTTTAAAACATTTATAAACTTAAAATAGTCTTAGAGCTTGGTGACAGACCCATGAAATACTGCAGAAAACAGACAGAAAACAATGCCATTGTAAAATATAATATTGTAAAATATAATACAACATCATCAAAATTGGTTTCATCACAAGAAATCAGCCCTTGTGAAATACTCGCTAAATGCATGGAATAGTTATGATCTGTTCAGTCCAAATACTGTATTTAAGGGTCCCACCTTACAATAACAATAATACATAAGATTAGGACATTGTTTGGAGGCACCACCATCACAAGGCTAAGTAATGCCCTTGCAGATCACAGAACTGAGAAGAGTCTTGTGTTGGCAAACTGGAGCTGTATCTTGTACACGTGCTTCAGTGGACACTTTGCCCATTTTGCTGTCATTTTTTTTTCATAATTCTCAATGACACAAAACCCCCCAAAATATAAGAGGAGCCAGGGTTTTCCTAGATCCTTTTCCTTCCAAATTCTGCCACACTAAAATCACCAACAGGGAAGAATGCATTTTTTTTTTTTTCTGTTTTTGCTACAAGCAGGTTCTTTTTTCAAGCTCAAATTCATAATTTTTAGCTTTTTTATAAAGAAGGAGTTAAAAGGCAAATACGATTTTTTTGATAGGCTGTCAGTAAGAGTATACACTTGCTAAGAATACCCAGATAATTGAAGATATTCTTTAACTTCAGAAATCCTGCTTGCAAATTCATAGCTGCACATCCTACAGTCAAAAAACACTTCTCACCAAGTTAACATCTCGAACATTTCTTTCCCTAAAGCTTTGAGAACAAAACATTGCTTAAAAAAGAAGCAGGAAAGAGCCACGATAGAACAAAGTGACACTGTGGAACTCTCACAAGCGGTTAGGGAATTCTGCCTTCCAACAAGTCCCTTCTGGCTTTGGTTTATCCTGTGGCCCTCTCTGGGAATCATACAATTTTATGCACCAAAATAGGACACCAAATTTTCAGGAGCGCTGAGAACTCAGCTATGGTTTCTCTGTTGGATGCTGGCCCCTTTGTTCCACCCTACAGAGGTAGGAAAGAACTATCAAAGCTTTTTCCTCTTTTTTTTTGTTTTTCTTGCTATACTTTGTTCCAAAGGAAGTGGGTTCTGGAAACATTCACCGTTGTAAATCATGGCTAAAATTCGATACTTGTTCATCTGTTTAACTGCTGCTCTGTGTTTTCAGACTCTCACCCAGTGCTACGTTGTCAGGAGAACAGAGGTAGCTGTATTGTCACTTGAACATACATGAAAATCATAATGCATAGCAGTAATTTACATAAAATACTGATATTGAAGAGTTCTTTAATCTCTGTTTTAAAATCAAAAGTGGCTACACATCTTATTTATTGTGTGCCATGAATCCTTTCCCATTCTTTTATGATTATATCTTACAATAACTGATGAAACCTAAGCCTTTCATTCACCACAGACGTTCCATATCCCAGTGGGCCTTTGATCCACTATGATCTTCTCAAACGGCACAGTAGGGTCAGATCATTTTCTCCAAAGAGTTTTGAGCTGAAGCGTATTTCATAATGAGGCACTTTTATTAAGATCTGTTCTGCCACTCTAATGGAAAACATAGATTTGTGATCTGTCCCTTACAGGATATTAAACAAAAAATTATAGTATCATTATTGGATTAGTTACCTCAGTGCTTTCAGAGATCAACTCGTTATCATTACATTTTTCTAAATGGCTTATTGCTTGGTTAATACAAATGGATTTCAAGTGGTCCTGTAAGTAGAAAATCGATACATGGTGTAATTTTTTACACAAATAAAAAAATGTGTGACTCCCAGCTTCATACAGTTAAACCTGATTTAAACTCTCTTTCATATCTTTATCAGGGCTGTAATTGTCTTGTGCTTTGCTGTGGAAGGAAAGTTCCATGTTTAGTAGCTCAGAAGGAGGCACCGAGGAAGGATTTTTCTGTAACTAGTTGAGATCAGATGAGCTGAAGTGAATGTGGAAATCTGATAGCAGGATTTATGCTAATGCAAAGTCTTTAGATCATGTAATCTGGTCAGGTATTTACTGCTTGAGCTTTATATGTGTTGCAAAGCATGTTGCTGAAAAAGGATGTTCACTGGATCAGCAGAAACATAGCCACAATACCGGTCCTCCTTCCCATGCCCTCTGATAAAAATGGTATGTCTAGGTACATGCCCATTTAAACAGTTTATTGTCACAGCCAGGGGACAGTGATGTACAGTGCTCCAGAGCATGTGAAATTCGAAATTGCATGGTGCTCGCAAGCTGCTGAAAGAAGACATTGCCTCTAAGAAATATACAACTTTGTGTGCTGCTATATATAACAATTTATACACATTCAAGGAGTCTGTGCAAAAACACCTTTGACAAGGTTCTCTCTAATGTCTTTATGGTACATGAGACCAAAAAAAGATGGACCTGAGGAAGACCCTGGGAATAAATAAAAGTATACCTGGAACCCTATTACAGAGGATGCGCTGCTTTCCCCATGAAATGCTGTGACTCCAAGATGTGTATACCACCTTCAATAACTCATCTTTCTAGTAGCCATGCATCCAAATCTTTATTCTGGGCATTGTCGTTAGCGGTTCTGGCGTTGCAGTAAAACCTAGGAGCTTTGGGCATAGATTATTTTAACATTTCATGGAACATAACCACCTTATCATGTGAGCATCTACTGTTTTGATTGATTGGCTCAGCTTCAGAATTTCGAACTGAATTCGGTGGATGTTGATTACTAGGGTCTGTGACTTCTGAAAGTTTCTGCAGTGGCTGTATCTCTTCTATCAAAATACAGAAAATTGTGTTTGCTTCTGGTTTCCAGCATTCTGTTTTGGGCCTCCATATTGCTTATGTATGTTCATTTATATTTTTCACTTGGATTTTTACTTGTGTTTGCTCTGCTTTCCCCCTCTGTCCATATAAAAACTGTGACACTTGAGTTTGGCCCTCTAAATGGGTGTCAGGTGACGTAGAAATAATAAAAGATAAGGCATAGTGCCACAAGAAGGCTTCCTTTTATTTTCATGCAACCTATTCAGTTCAGGAAAAATGCACTTTCTACCCAGCTGAGTGATAGCTATCCATCCTCACAAGGAGAGAAGTCTGCCTAAAACCAGATGAATATGAAGAAGTGTTAATTCTTGGAATACCCCACTGAAAACAAAAATAATTTCAAAGGTGTTTTTTTTTTTTCAAGTATTTGTCCACACGAAGATAAGCTGCAGTTTAACATGTAGAGGCATTTAAATCTTTTGCCATTATACCTCCTGAACGTCTGATACGGATTTCAGTATTGAAGTTATCCATTTGGTGAGAAATTCTTATTCAGAGCAATGTGCAACATGTTGGACAATCAGATACTGCTAAACTTGGGTATGTATCTGGGGTGCTGAATTGTGTTTTGGAATGGTGTTTTTATTATTAATTGTCTGGTTGAGAGACTTAAACCATTTGGTGCTTGGACAAATTGGAATCCTTTAAGTAAATAGTTTAGTCTTGGCATCCTTTCACTCCAACTGCTGCAACTTGTCCAGTTAATGTCGGAGGGGTGGATGTTTCATCTCGAAAGCGCATTTAGGACAAAATTTGGTTTTATACACCCTGTCTCTTACACTAAAAGCACAGATTTTCAAACAGTGTATAAAAGTCCATAATTAATGCCCAGCCACAGGCAGCATTTGCAACTATTTCAGCCCAAACCAGGAAAGCACCATTTTTTTTGTTGGAGAAACCTGCATTTATTAGAGTGCCTTGAATTCAGGTTGGGAGTCAGACTTCATGGATTGCATTCGGCTATTGCCATCAGAAGTTGGTAGCTGAGAGGGAAAAAAATTACATCTGAACAGATAGTACAGTCATGGGATATAAGCATACTCCTGCATGCATAATAAAATATTACAATAAAAAATACTTAAGATTCAATCCTGCAAATGTTTACTAAGTGCTTAACTCTCAGAGGTCTCTTAAGTCTGTAAAATCAAGCAGATGTGTAGCCGTTCGCAGGATTTGTGCCTTAGGATTTGCTTTGTATCCTACCAAGCTCAATGGAGGTTGGCTTTGGGATATTCAGGAGCCTTAAGGTAACACATATGCACATTGTTGAGCTGTTCAAGCATTTTTAAAAGGAAAATAGAAGAAACCCAGAAGCCAGTGGAAATAATCTTAAAATAGGATGGAAGAGTAATCGGGGTATGTATGTTTGTATATGTGTGTGCAAGGCAAGCAAATAGCTACAGCAGTATTTCAGCAGAAGCGATACAAGATTCTGTAGCGCAGCAGGCCATTGACAGGATTTCTGGAATCATCTTTTGCTCTACAGCTCAGAGTCCCTTAAGAAAATTATTAAGAAAATAATTATTTGCACTGCATAGTTTGCCCAGCAGGATGACTGGCTTTAGAAACTTCCCCATTTACTGAGAGTGATTCTAACAGTAGCTGAGAAGGATGTGTTGATACTTACCTTCACCTTACTAAAAGTGTTGGAAGTCAAATCCCAAAAACTTGCCACCTCCCCCTAAAGGTAACCACTCAGGGAATTAAATTCTGGTGAAATAAAAATCTGTCATTTGACAAGAGCAGAACTGGTTTTATGCACCAATCAAGCCCAGAAACTTCAGGTAAGCCATCTGACTTATAGTCTGAAAATGAGTAGTGAGGTGAAAGGCTCAGGTATTACAGAACTGGCAGAGTGGGAGGCTTCTGCTTTATCTGTACCTGGGCTTATTGGTGTTATCACAGTACAATCACATAAAACAGTAAAAAATAATGTTTTTTACTAAACTTCCAGAATTTCCTTTTTCCCCCAGCAGCAACAGCGTATTTCAATGACAATTTTTTTACTGTGTTTTGTTTGTTTTTTTGTAACCAGAATATTACAAAAAATACAAAGCTCTGTGTGGCTGGCTGTTCTGAAAGGTAACTGACCTATTACACACATAAGTTTAAAAATTTGTTTAGTAGTCTGAAGAGCTTAAATCAATTCCTGTTCTATTCCAAAGTGTGCCCATCACCACTTATGAGCAGGAATACTTCCACTGAGGGCTCCTTTTCTGTTTCATCAAATAGATTCCAAATGTATTTTATTGAAGTCTTCTTTTGCTACTACACTGTCTCCCCAAAAGATGTTTTAAGTGGAATTATTTGTTATTTATAGGCTCTTGTTAAAGCCTATAAAATCCTGCCTGTGTTAAATTTTCATTTTTGGCCTGTTGGCCACCTGGTTTTCTGAATGATCATGTCTCTGTGCAAACATACTAGATAATGAGGAGAAGAAGATGGAGTACTTGCTTCTTGGTGAATATATACACATTTCAGGGTTTTTGTTTCTTTGTTTGGTAGGCAAAAAACATCCCATGTCTGCCAGCAGATCTGAAATCGTAATCAGATAAACTGATCTTAAAGTTGTCAGAGTGCTCTGCTTCCATTTTTCATAATGAGTATAATTAAAACTGTATGACTGGAATGCTGAGAGCTGGCTTAAGTAATTAGCTGGTTAATGTTAGGAAGGTGTAAATTCTTCAGAAAAGGCCTGTGCATACCAACTGAAAATGCAAGCCATGAAATAAATCTATGTGCCTACATTTGTTTTAACAGTAATACTGACCTTAGAGCAGGGTATTTCCAAAGGACTTTTAATGACCAGCTGGAGTTAATAGCCTCTGGCTGTACCTCAGGCTTTAAACTCGCCCAACCAGCCATTAATTCCTACGAAATGCTCTGTTCCTTTATTATTACTGCTTAACGGCATGACAACCTAGACTGTAAATAGCTGTTAGCAGAGAAAATGTTATTACTGTTAAATGCACATAGTGCCTTCCTTCAGAAAAGATTCCAAAATATTCACAAACTGGGGGTTCTGGAAAAAAGTAAAGCAAAGATGATTTTTGTTGCTGGGGAAAATAGCCTATTTCATCACAGACAGGGATAAGAAGATGCATATTCTCAGTATATCTCTGAGAAATTAGACACCCTTAAGGTTGTCTCATTGCCCACTGCTGGTGTTTCTGGCTACAGGCTAGAGAAGCATTAGCCATTAGCATTACCCTCTTCTAGCCCTGGCTGTTGGCCAACAGGATCTGAATTGTGTAGACATTTACCAGTCTTCTGGGGAAACATGTCAAAAGACTGCAAATATCTGCCACCAGAGATCCAGCATGAAAAAAAAAAAAAATCCTCATATAAGTAGTTTGTGGTTAAGTCTTATTGTATAGGTACAACATCTAAGGCAGTATAGCTTTACCTGCAACAGCTGCATGCTGCAGGGGACTTAGGAGGAGAACATCTAATTACTAAAAGGGTTGAGGGAGACCGAAGAAGTCTTGATTTCTGCCGTGTCTTCAAGAAATCTCGGTTTCTGCCATGTGTTCAAGAACATCCACAGAGACATTAGTAACCAGAAGGATGAAGAGACAGACCCAGTGACCGATAAACCAGAGGAATCACGTGGCTGAAAGGCCGATTTTCTGGCTCACTCGGTGTCACCGCTGCGGTCAAAGGAGGCGCATTCAGGCCACCATTTCCCATTCAACCACAAGCATTAGTGAGCTGCTGAGGAAGTTGGCCCTGATGCTGACAAACCGTGTAAGCTTGTGTCGGACAGCGTGCGCATCAGTTGCACCGCGTCACTTGCCGCAATACTCTGCCTAACCTTAAGCACAGGCCCAAGGGCTTTGCCAGGCTATCAGCAAAGGCTGTACAGAAGGCTTTGCTAGGCATGCAGCTGCACTATACAGAAACACAGATATTCTGGAGCCTGATTCCTAACAAGCCACTGCTAAACCTGCCTCTTTGAAAACTGTGAATGAGAGGAGATGGATACTGCGGATTTGTAACAGTGCGAAATATAATATGATAAGTGGCTTTTGACTCATGTTGGTTAAGGAGTTTTATCATGTGGACATGAATGAAAACTGGTGATGTGCATCAAGCATCTAGAGATTTCACAACTTCAAATCCACTGCTGACAGAAAAAAATAGTGTTTTTCTGATAGTGAATATTTCACAGCAGTGATCTTTTTAATTACATCATTATCTGTAACTGGCCTACTATGACTTTTCTAGATCTAACATGGTTACAAGTTCTCTGAACAAGTACTAATAGATTCCACTATAATTTTAAATAGACTGCTGCTGAAGCTGGCAAAATGACATTTTAAAACCTCTTCTTCAGTGGTTGCAGACTTCCTTAAAAGAACAGACCTCTTGGTTTTCTCCCTGCTGTTCCTTAATTAGGCTTTCTTTATTCCGTGACAAGTGGGTATCGCGCCATTATCCAGTTACAGATCAGTCTTCACATGTCTTTCCCATTCCCATTAACGCAGTGGCACAACCCGGAGCAGCATTTAATCGTGTTCCATTTTTGATTCCTCTCAGAGCTACAGAGCAGCCATCACTGAACGGAGTGCGTGGCAAGGTGTGAACCATCAAGCTGTCAGCAGCAGCACAAGGGCAGCTCTGACAACAGAGGTACGAGGTCTGGCTGGCGAAGTTTTTTCTCCACCCGTGTTGCAGCCTGAGAAAAATTCCAGATGGGGGTCAAGCTCCCAGTCTCCTCGTCCTTTTGGCCATCTGTTCCCATCAACAGCTTGGCTCTCACCCCGTGGCATGGAAAAGGGTTCTGGGGAGGTGACAAGGAATGCTACAGCCCCTACGTAGGTTTTGAATATTGAGGAAGTTGGAACCACTGAAGATAGCTAACGTCTCCCTAGCTAATTTAGTTACTTGTTTGAAGCATTTCATGTGCTGTAATGCGCAGCTATGTATTACCACGTTTAGAACGTTTCACTGCTGTATCCCATATGTTTCCAGTAAATACACTCACTGGGAAACCACTCGGAAGCCTTTTTGCATTCTAGATACTTTCCCAGTGACACTTTAATTCTCCTACTCAGTTACTAAAGCTACTGACACTTTAATTTTTTTTATTTTTTTTTTTACTTCCAGTTATGGCCTTACAGTATTTAATTAGTGCATGGAAAAGGTAAAGGTTAATGACTTCCTAGAAATCACAAAGCCAGTTGATTAAGACTCTGAGGAACCAGGCCTCTTGACTCCTACCGTTTGAATGTCTTTTTTTCCTCTACAATAATTATTAGACTTACTCTTTGCATCGTGTTCCTTAGTCCTCATTCCTACAATGCTTTACAGTGCCAGTATCATTTTGCTTATTTACCAGATGGGGAAAAACTGCCACTTGGAGGAAGGAAATCAAATGCTTTCAGCCACCCAGAAGACTCATGGTTCACCCAGTGTACTCTCTACAAAATTCATTGCCCGCTAGGTGCATTTTGAATATAATTTTACTGCCTACAACATGCTTGTACACAAGGCACTGTGACTTCAAGAAAAGAGAGTAACATTTCTAGATAGGATAGAAATGGATGCTCAGGTCATTAGCTTTTTGGTGAGGTCAGGCTGGACACATTCTACATTCAGGCACAGGTGGAGCTCACGGGGGAGCAGGGTACAACCTCTGTTCTCTTACAGTCAAACACCCCTTTTCCTGAGTTTTTCCAAATGTCATTGTCCATTTGGTCAATGTGTACAATCCAATCATCTGAAGTAAGAGCCTGGTTACTGAGAAATTTTTAGCACTCTTGATATTTAGGGAATTGAGAGTAGCCAGTATTTCTACATGTCAAAATTTTAAGATCGTAAATATTAATTATTCTTCTGTTCTCATTTGTATGAACTGTAGTTTAGGAGCAAAGAAATTACCGTAGTGGATCAGGCCACTGGTATAGCAAGCTGGGTTATCTGTCTGCAGCAGTAGTCCATAAATACGTAACTCTGAGCTGTTACCCATGGATGTGGAATTGCTTCCACTAGCTTTACTGCTCACTGCAGATTCTGCGGTTTTATGCCAGCTCAGGTATCAGTAACTGAAAGCCTCCCTCGTACACCTTGGCAGACTGACATGAGTGAACCGAGCAGCACCTAAAGCAGGGACACGCCAGAGCTTAATATATGGGGCTCCCTGCGCAATTTCTGCGTCTGGTGCTTTGTCCAGACCAGTCATTTTCAGATAAGAGTTTAACAGGCAAGTGCTTGCTCTTATTTTCAGATCGCTATGATCACTATGAGCTCCACGTGGCAGCACTTCGTAGGGAGGGGATTCAGCTCTGTATTCTTATTGGACATCATATTATTTAATGACAAAACCGATTTTATAAGATCGAATATGAAAGACTCTCTAATGACACTGTAGCTGTCCCAAGTTATTTTATGACCTGTGAAATGAATGAAGTACATAAACGTAAGGAAATGAATAGTTAAATTCTAGGTTTGAGCTAAAGCTCTTGAGCCAGCTACTGGGGACACTGCCGAGAGAAAACAAGGGGTGTGGCATCATGGGTACAAGGGAAACAAGGGGGCACGCAACTAGTTCTAAAATTAGTAAAATCTTGTAAGGAGCAACAAACTCTATGCCTTGAACTTGTGATTATTACACAAACAGCCTTACAAGAATTTTGGCTCTTATTTTGTGTTTCTTAATACGTTTAGATTTATTTTACATGTGATGTTAATTAACAACTTGGCATTGTGATGCTCAGATTTGGGTTAATCCAACACAATTTGTGTTGAATTTATTTATTTGCAATGTACAGATACCTGTTCTCAACCTTATGTCCATCACAATACAATATTTGTCTTTGCTATTTTATTATGTATCATGTATTTACATAAATATCTTTTATTTATAGAGATGTCTGAAACAATGCCTTTAAACACCATGTACACTTTGTACACCATGGTCTGTACAAAGCTGTATAAAGCACTTTTGAACCGTATGCATTATATGCATGTAAACAATTATCGGTTGTGAATCAGATTCACCATATTAAATTATAGACCATTTAAAGGTGATCCAATGTAAATATTCAGTTAATGCAGCAAGGAAATTAAGGAAACAAAGGAACACTGTTTTAATGAGAGAACAGTGGAAAACATTGATATTTTGTCTGGGATGTCACGAGGAAGGGACTAAATCTGAAGACAGACAAGGTTAAAGAAAGGTTAATACCAATAAAGGAAGAAGGATTGCTAAAACAACTGAGAGGAGATTTATGAAAGAGTGAATTCCACAGATTTGCAACTATGAGAATTGCAGGCAAAGGAGTGTGGATGACAACTGTTTAAAGAAGCAGTGAAGGCACTGGAATATTGGAGTTATATTTCTTTTGGGAGGTCAAAGAAGCACCATATTGTAGTGTCCAATGAAATAAACAAAGCAATAAGAAATACGAGGTTTTTGGTTAATGTATAGAGAATGTGGGTGCAAAGTTGGCAATCCACGAATTGCAGTTCTTGTTTTCTGCCACAGAGCTGTATTGTTTCAGCCTTGTTTTGACTAATACTGGAATGACTGTGATTCTACAGACTAATGCTCAGTAAGTGGAGATCTTCCATTTTAAAGGGAATCCCTGCTTAGGGACTTCTTTGTGAGGCAGGGGCCTGCAACACTGAAAAATTACGTAATTCGCAAAGGCATGAAAGCTACGCTAGCAGGCTGGCCTATCTTACCGTGAACAAAGGATCACACGCAACATTCAGCAAACGTCCAGAAATGCAGACCATGGAGACGATTTCTCAAACTGATTAGCTAAAGATGCCTCATGAAACTGGGTTAAAACCAAAGAGAAGTATCTTCTCACTGTCTCTCCATCCAGTCTTCTTTTCCTGTGTTCTATGGCCTTTTAATATTTTTACTGTTTTTTTTTAATATGCACCACAGAAGTCGTCATTAGGAACACCATAGCTTATGGGGGGAGATTCATGCATTGAGTAAATATTGGTAAACTCTTCATTTTTCATCTGGTGTATAGCATTTATGTTTACACTTTGGATTTGTTTGGTTTTGATGGAGGCATATGCTTGGGAAGGCTTATAGAGGAAAAGGCAGTCTCATGTTTCAAACAAAACTATGACAGTTTGGCAACTGTGCTTCCATTTTTAATTTAAGCATTTCATCCAGATGATAAAAGGCAGTTCTAAAAGAAATGCATCCACTTACATGCTTATATTTTCTCCTTGTGTTCTCCCACTTGTCGTCTTCTCCATGGACAGTGACTCTGTTTTGCTGCATTTTTACTACAGTGGGATGTTATACGGCAACATTCTGGTTTTACCTCAGTTTGTGATTTGTATCAGGCCACAAAAAGTGAGGCATACCTTTTCCATGTGTGAATTTTGCTTTTTGTTTTATTTCAAAATTTCCTTATTTAATGGAGTAGGAACATATAAACTGTTTTACTTGCAACATTTTACAGTGTTGTGGGCTTGTTTGAAATTTGTTTCAAGTAGCAATCACCTTTCTCATTCATGCATTTTAAACCAAGAAAAAAAAAGGAATTTAATGAGATTTAATTTCTTAATTTGAAAATCTCACTTCTAATAATTGAGTTTGCAAAGGAAAAAAGCTAAAGACTTTTCCAGTGTGTAATGTCTTTGAGTTCATTGATACGACGACGGTATTTAATTACGACGGTAACTTCTTTTTCTAAGATTTAATGCTTCATAACTTGACACGAGTTTGAATAATGACATAAGTCATGAAAGAATATAAAGTTTTGTAGCTGCATCCTGAGTCTCAACAGGCAGTTTCCCACACCTCTAAACCTCTGTAAATTGGCTCAAGCATGATCTTTATCACATTTTGTTGATTTGTTATTTTGGCTCCTGCTTGCTGCCAGTAAAATCAGCATTTTCCTTTTTATTATTTTAACTTTTGCTCAAATTTCTCAGTTTCTAGAATGTGTAAATACCCCTTCTAGTTAAGGAGAGTATTTTATATAAAGCAAGAAGGAATATAGTCACACACATGAAACTGAAATTCTCACTGAAGTATTTCATGTCGTTAACAGCTGTCAGTAAGAGAACAGGTCAAGGAGAAGTCACTAACTTCTCATTCCGTAGCAAGTATTTTATGCTCCTTCCGCATATGCCGTAGAAACTTTTCAGAGTATCAACAGGGAATACCACAGAAATGAGTATGCTCTCTGCTCCTATGCACTGTGCTTAGTTCCTGTGGACCAAGCTTCGGGAATGCTCTCCAGTATTCATCCAAGTGTTCAACCACCACACAACAGCAGCAGGACATCACGGAAGATTGTTACATCTTCGCTGTCTCAGTGTCTTGGGAATGACTGACATCACTCGTGATTTTTTCTATAGCACCTGCTGAGAGTGCAGATGGGTACAGGGAAACGAATCATTGTCAGGATTGTTTTCCACAAGGAAGTTTATAACTTACAGATAGAAACATAATCAATTACTAAGCCAAATGCTTCAGCTTTTCTAATAACGCGCATATTGGAAAGATATGCAACAAGACAAATTATTAAAATCTTTTAACTGTGTCAAGATTAGCTAATTCATTGATATATGGTATAATTTCCAAATTTTATTCTTTATTCTAACATAAAGACTGTGTGACACGCACTGCTTACAAAGACAATCAACCAGATTTGCAGAGCCTGGTGCCACCAAGAAGCAACTCCGCTTCTCCCTACCGAAGACGGTTCTTTGTTTCTTTCACAGAACAGCACTGAAAGCATAAACAATGCTGAACCATGAAACTATACTGGAAAGTGAATGGGAGATATGGGAGAGAACGAACACCTAAACTCAAGCATGTTAGTACACCTAGCTATTATGCTAACAGTCACCCAAAATACAGCATTTTAGTGGGGGAATTTTCCAACATACAATCATCAGCTAGAAATGACACATCTGCCTATTCAGAAATCCCCCAATGCAGCTAGCAAACAGCAGTAAACTGAAATGTACTGGTAACTTGTTACACACTGGGGTCTTCTCTGGAAGGATGGGAAACCCCTTGAAATTTATTGATGCTTTGCTTGCCAGTCTAATACTGGGGCAGTTCCACTTCCATCCATAAAGGACAACAGTTATGTACACAGCGGCTACATAGCTCCTTCTTGTCTTGTAGCAACCGTTTTGAACTAGCCACAGACCTATATGCAGGTCTGTCTCACATTCACTTCAGCTAAGGGGTCTGAAGGCGTTTTGCTTGGTACTGTGCATTTGTATGTTTAAGCATAAGCTCTTGTGTTGCTTAAAGCAGTATGTGCTCTTTAGCTAATCACTATAATGAGCATAAAATATATTACATATATGGCAGTCATGTGCACTGATAAATTATATTTACCATGCACCTTTCTTTGCCTCACCTGCAGTTTGTCCCATCAATCTATCTCCCCCAGTATTTATTCTAACATTCCAA
>VZTL01096375.1:0-16082 GCA_013400535.1 Scopus umbretta | reverse complement strand
GTGGAAGTTGCAGGTGTGAGGTTGGCTGGAGGATGCCAAGCTGCCATCTGTGGTGATGCTTTGTGATTTATTTATTTTTTTTTTCCAGTCCACTTGCCTAGAAATGAGAGCAAGAATATAAAATAACAGTCAGTAACTGAAGATAGCTTTCCTCCAGTTTCTGCTGCTTTGCTCTTTAGCCAGAAGCCTGTGAAAGAGTTGAAATTGCATCAGGCTTAAGGAATGAATGTAGGTGGTACTCTGCCAGTGTGTTCAGTCTTTCAGGTACTTTTTCCTGTGTTGCTTTAAGCATGTTCATCCTCTGCTGTCTAGAAGATGTGGAGAAACAGAAGAAAAGTTGCAGGTGTTGTTTGCATAAAATTGTATGAAGAGAAGAAAAGCAGCAGCATATTGCTTTGCTTATTTATGTGGTTAGTACCCGGTTTTGTGCCTGTGTTCTGATGTTACAAAGCTAAATAAGTAGGGTAAGTAACCTTAAGCATATGAAAAAGCAGGAAAAAAAAAAGTGTGATGGTTGCCATAATTAAGTCAGTGATGTCCTGTATGCATTTTAAATTCCTAGTTCTCATATGCTGTTAATTTTTTCTGTCTGGTATGCAGCATGTCTGCTTGTTTACAAAATGCCTTGGAGCTGCATGGATTCACTCATACTTTGTGCAGAGTGGTTTATAACACTGTTAGGCATGTGTTGCTCTGAGTAGAGATGTACTTGGAGCATGCTTTAGATTGCACAAATAATAGTTTCCAGGAATGGTCATAAGGATCAGCAGAAGGGGCTTTGAAGAATGCGTGGATGCAGCACAGTCTTTGGCTGAAGAGTAAGCCCTTTGCTGGTGGCTGGGGTAATTCAGGCTACTCTGAAATGCAGAGCCTGAGCAGCTATTTTCCCAAACAGCTTCCTGAAATAAGAGAGGGGGGAAGCTGAGCATGCTGTCTTCTCTCTTTTCCTCTTTATTTGTTCTGCGAGGAGGAGCTAGGCACCGAGGGAACTAGTTTTCTTTTAAGGTTGGAGATATTTGCTTAAGGCAAGTTACATTCACTGCTGTCTACTTCAGAGATGCTTCCTTTTGGAAGTAGAGGTTAAAGCAGCTGTAAGACCAGAAATACAGCACAATGCATTACTGACTGCATTTGCCATTCTCGTCCAGAGAGAAAATAGAGAAAATGTGCTGACTATACTCAGCAATTTATTTTTTAATTGGAGAGAAATGAGATGCTGGTCTCTCTTAAGCTTGTTAAAAAAAAAAGGGGGGCGGGGCAGAGAAAATACCACTTTGTGTGTGTGCAAGTTGAAATTTCAACTATCTGGACAAAAGTGATGGGCACTTAACAGTATAAACAAGTCAATATCTCAGTATCTGTTCATGGAGTTGATTGACTAGGCTTTTCATAACGGTGAAATTTACATGTTTATGGGATAGTCTTACAGTTTGGGCAATTTTTTATTGAATTAAATTTAATTATGTCAACTACTGCTAGATGATTTTTCTTTTTATAGAAGGTGAGAGATTTTCTGTTTAAGAAGACTCAGAAGAATTAATAGTATCATTTGATAACAGATGTCCGGCAGCTTGTAACATGCAGTTTTGATTTGTGCTCCAGACCACTTTGGATCTATCCACTGTATCTGGAGAAAACATCCTTACACCTTGCAGATTTGCTGGTGCTTCTACACAGCTGCTAGGGAATATTTTTATTACATGACATTTGAAATAATATCTTGAGGCTACTTTCTTGTGCTTCACATTTAGTAGTCTCGGATAGTTATTCACTTTAGAAGCCTGTCTTTCATCAGTAAGCATTGTATTTTTGGTGTTAAAGCAGTAACAACTTCAACTGCTAGATGTCTGGCTTGTCTCCAAATCCTGTGACCTATACAGTTAGTCTGTACAACAGGCTGTGACCTTCATGTGTCTTACATTGTATGTTCACAACGGGTCATAAAACTGCAGGTGGTATGACCTGTCATCACTTGCTGTAAGGGGACTCGAAATGAGCTATTCTAAGGCTTCTTTGAAAGGATGCATAGCTCCTGCAAGTTAGCCGATGGAAATACCTGGTGTGGTGCCTTAATAGATCTGCTGGATTAATTACTGTGATAGGCAGGAAGAAATTGTGGACCAAAACAGTATGTAAAATGTGGGGGATTCCAGCACACCCGCTACTCAGCTGGACCATCGCCTTTCTCTATGAGCAAGGTTTGCAGAGAGAAGTAGAAGGTATGGTCACCTGCAGAACATCCTTCTCCTGCAGAATTTCCTTCATTAGGCATGCATGATCTATTAGGCATGCATGATCTCTTTGGCAGTAAATAGTGGTCATCCCAGTGGTTAGAGGAGCGTTCCTTACCTGCTGGTTGGTTGAAGATGGAATTGCACAGGTCTACAACAGTTTATGTCTCAGGATTGAGGTTCAGTGCTTTATTTTAAATGCCGTACTCTGCTGGAAGAGTTAGTGCTAGATCCATGGATCTGCCATGCTTTGAGCTTTGTCAAGGCACTGTTCTTGCCCAGTTGCTAAATGTTACAAAAACTAAATGAGACTAAACTGTGTTCAGAGCTGGATGAAGAGCATGAAACCTGCGTGATAATGCAATTGCAGATCAGCAAACTGGAGGTTAATGTTTAACAGTGTTTTTAATGAACTTTCTGATGACAAGACCTTTGAGACTGTGCCTGCATGCTCAGCACTGTGTATGTGGCTGGGCTTGCCTTGGAACAAGAATATTGGCAGGAGAGATTTTGTTCATAGTACTATCAGAATCACAGCTTGAGAACCCCTAGCTCTTCTAATTTCTGAGACATTTACACCACAAAAGTAACTGAAAATGTAGGAATTTAGTCCAGGAGTATGATTTCTTTTAATCCATGAATCGTAATTTCTTTTTAAAAAAACATGGTGTTTTATTTTGGTTAAGGTAGTGCAAAACGCAGGTCTTGCAGTTTTCAAGTTGATCTTACTGGTACGGGCATCTCTAATAGCTCAGACATGTTTCATTCAAATTAAAAAATACAGGGGCCTGTTTATAAACCTCCAGAGCAGGTTTGTGGCACAGACACTGACTGAGACTACTTGTTCATTGCAAGAGTGGATTGGATATTTAGCTCTTAATTCCTGTGAATAGGGTTTTTCTTAGCTAACCTCATTTGAATGGAAGTGGGAGAGTGGGGGAAGAAAAAGAAATGGGTGGGAGTGTTCACATTTGTGGAGGCAACTTTTTTAAAAACTAAATGTGCTATAAATCATCCACTGTAATACACACAGCATTAAAGTATAAAGTGGATTTTTGTAGCTGCTGGAATAAACACGGCTGTGACCATTTGAGATGAATAATAAGTTACAATCCTAAATTTAGTGCTTTGTAATTAAGGAACCTCCCTTGCTGATTTGTACCACTGACTGGAATATGGGGAGTGCATTGAGAATGTATCCCTTAAATTTTGGCAGTTCTGTTTGTGACTACATGATGCTGTGTGATATTCTGTAGAAGACTCACGTGAATCAGGATGGCTTCTGGGGCAGCATCCTGGTGTTCAGGGACATCCCGGTGCAAATTCTTGAATTCATCAGACGTTCTGATCTTTGTGCTTGCATGTTTTCTGTTTTCCAGTTGGTGGCAAATGTAACTGTCATGTGTGGAGGGGAGGTGGAAATGTGGTAGGTAAAGGACGAATCATAGGAAGGGGAAACTTATTGGTTGCTTTATAGATTATTTTCCCATAAACATTATTGGCAGAAAGTATTGCAAACTTAGAGCAAGATAAAAAAGAATTTTTCTACACCCTCTTTGGCATACTTGGAAGTTGTGTTATGGCACAGCAAGGCAATTTGCTGGACCTACTAGTATCTTCACTCTTACAGAGGTTGCTTGGGTTTTGTTGTATTTTTATCTCTCTGACTTCTGAAGACAGGATGTGTTGTTTAAGCGAAAGTACTTCATTTAAAAATAAAACCAAAAAATCCTCAAGAAAATTCGTATCTTGCAGCTAGCATACATGTCAAAAGAAAAGCTTGCTGCTAATTCAGACAGCGTTTGTTCCTGCAGTTTAGACGAGCTGAGAACATGGACAAAATAACTGGTTTTCCTGCTATAGATTTTTGTTGTTGGCTTCAGAATCTCTTCAGACACGACGGTCGGACAAAATATAATGTAAGTATTTATGTAAATAAATATTTTGCCCCAATGATAATAGAGCAAATCCTACCAGTTCCATGTTTGTACTGCTGCATCTTTGGGTGCAAAAATGATTTTTTTTTTCTTTACGCTCATTCTACACATCGTCTTCTAACCCTATGAATTGATAGAGCACATCTGTGCTACTTGAGAACAAACAAGTATGAAGTCATAGTCCCCTAAATAGCTTGTAGGATGGAAATGCTGAAGACAGCCTTCTCTTCATCTCCTGTGGGTCCTCTTGTACAGGACTCGGGAATCTTGGCTTTGATTCTTCATGCGGAGTCTTCACATTATCCACATCTGGGCTATGAATGTAGCTGAGAACAGATCTGCTTTAGATCTTGATGGCTAATAATAACTTTAAAAAACAAATGCTTCTAGCAGAAGAATGTTTGTGTGGTCTCTTAACACAGACAGAGTTAAGACAGAAGGGAGAATCCTGTAGTATGCAGATAGCCTTGAACTGGTATCAGATGCCAGAGTTGTTCAAGCAATTTTCTCTCAATTGAC
Organism: Scopus umbretta; assembly: GCA_013400535.1. NCBI lineage: Eukaryota > Metazoa > Chordata > Aves > Pelecaniformes > Scopidae > Scopus > Scopus umbretta. The sequence goes on along the minus strand of VZTL01096375.1, from coordinate 11,395 downwards.
AGTTTGTTTTTTAACTTCTTGCTAAATTTTCTCTCTCACAGTTAAAATTCCTATCTCATCTTTCTTTTCTGATATCTGCATATTTCCCCAGATAATCTGCATTATATTCAATACAGTCTCTATTTAAAAAAAGGGCATTTTGCAGAGCTTATTGTTTCCATTGTGTCATTTTTGTAATAACATACTGGATCCTTTTCACTAGCATACATTTTTAATCATATTTTCTTGGCAGCAGGATGTTATCTATTTAAATAGCATTGCTCAGTGTTTCTTAATAACTGGTAAAAGATGAATCTGTGTTTAACTGCTGATTACTTTGAGTACACTTGCATCTCGTAAAAAATACCAGTAATACCTCAAATATCACTACTTCAGGCACGGGAAAACCTCATAATTTAAATTCTTGAGTAAAGATATCAAACACATAGCGGGTGGGAGGAAGAGAAAATTGATGGTCAGACACTTTTATTTTTAAGTGTCATGAGGGTTGTGCTTAATTGTGAAACAGTGACTAAAAATGAGAGGAGGAAAAGAGATTGGCAACGTTTCCTCATTCCTCTAAGTGGAAGCAGCATCGCACAGCTGACCTGGGAATGGGTGCCAAGAGATGACATGAGCGGATTCAAGTGAATGTAGCTGTGGTCTTCACAGTGTCTGAGAGGGCAGCGTGAGGCAGGAGGGAGGACTTCAGGACTTCCAGTGCCTGAAACAGGATAGGAAACAAGGTTCAAATGAACCTCCTGATGAAAGGTGGAGGAATTCAAGGTGGAAGCAAATGCATCACAGGTGTCAGCATTGACTGGCTTTGAGCATGAACTCACTCACAGGTGCCCAAAAGAAGAAAAAAATTCTAGTTGTCTTGGAATGTTTTACACTGTTACTTTATTTTTTTTAATTGGAAGGGAGGAAACATGGGAATAGGCAATGACTTAAACTCTCTGGGCTGATTTACATCATGCAGTCCAATCTGCACTGAAAATGAGCGAGTTCAACAGCAAAGTCATAGCTTCAAATTCATGTGGCTTTGAAAGCAAGTCTGGCTCAATTGGTTCACATATGTGTTTAAAAAAATGAGTAAGGAGGAGTAAAGGTTTAAATGCAAGAATAAACCTGTCTTTTCCTGGATTAAGCACTAACTGTTGCCAGTGGATGTGGTGTGTTGCACGTGAGATGTGGCCTTAATAAGTCACCCTTTGAGAGTGTGCCTTGGTGCCGCACCCTTGTTTGCTGGTGCCATTTTTAGAGATAAATGACAGTCCATAAAAAAGCATGGATGCTGAATCTGACATCCTGTACCTTTGGTCTTGGGGGAAATGCTGTAATTTAGTCTTCGCGGAAGCAAAATGTAAATCTGTTACTGTATAATTAAGATGACACAAATTGTTTTGACTTCTCATTCCCTGTGGCCACCCAATAGTAAATGTTTAAAACTATCAACATCTTAAATAGGGAGACAGAAAGGGAGATTGAAAAGTTTCGTATAACCTCATGTGGGGATGGAAGAAGTAAGGGTTAAACAGATATGTGAATTTAGTGGTAACAGGTTTTTTAAAGAATTAAATGGTTTGTTTATTCTGCCTTACTCATTTAATTACAGTAGTGTATTAAACTTCATATTTGCAGTGAAGTAACCAGTAACAGACATGTTTAGGTTACATTTTTTCCAGAGACAAGTCTCTGCAAAAAAGTATATTTGCTATATTTGCACTCCCACATAGGTATAATGGGTGTCTGCTTTTAGCTTCGGATGCTTGTTGAACCACCAGAAATGGACTTCTGGAAACATTTGAAAACCAGAGACTGAATGGGAGGCTGAGTTTCACGTTAATCATGCGGGACAGTATATTGGTCATCAAACTGTCTGACGAAGAAACAAGTTTTGGGGGATTACTTTGGAGGCTTCCCAGGCATGTAAAAGGAACATTCAGTCCTTTTAGTTTGATGTAAACTCAAGTTAATTTTCAGGTTTACAAAGAACTTGGGCTGTTCACCACCTCCCCCTCAATATTCTGTTGGATCTGAAATCCTTAGTGTTGCAGTAGACCAAAGGAAAACTTTGGATTTTGAGGTAGCTGGTTTTCAGTTGCTGCTCTCTATATGCTTTTTCTCAGAACTAAAATAATGCTGCAGTAGCACGGTGGCACTGTTAGTATTGAGCAGGAGAGGGAGGATTAGGGCATAGTTCAGCCCTTGCTGTCATTATCCGTTTTCACATGTTGCTAGCAGAAATATTTTGACTTCCTCTGCCAAGAAGCAGATTAGTTTGTTGCTCCAATTGTGAGGTTTAATTTTCCTTTTAAGATACAGCATCATAAAGTCCTGGTTCATGGTCAGGAAAACTTTCTTCCAAAGTCTTTTAAGTCTCTTTCCCACAGAAACAGAATGGGAATTGAGTAGATATGTATTCAGATACTGCTTGATTTAATAATTATAGTCACCCAAACTCAAGTAGAAGGCCACGTGGAAGCTTACATTTTTTTCATTTAATTCTCAATCCACACAAGTGTCTAATAACAGCATTAATTCTGGAATTTGGAACTGTTTTTTCACTACCATAAAAAGGTACACTTGATAACCATTAATACAGTTTGTAACTATTCCACTAGTAGCTTACGGAAAAAAAAAGACTTTTTTTGCTGCCCAGTTAGTTAACTTTGTGAAAGGAAAAGAACTATTTTCAGAAACTGATGGCTTGGAAAAGGGGGTTTTCAAATAGATCTCCTGTTTTATGGAGTAATTACTGAATATTCCTTTAGTTCTGAGGGGGCATTTTATTTTCTTCTGACTATTTTCAAGAGGAAAATAAACTCCCGGGAGGGAAGCTATGGAGAAATAGATTAACAATGGGACACACAGAATACATTAATCTAAATGCGAGTGCTTTAATGGAATGAAACGTGTTCTGGAAGATATCCCTTGGATAGAGGTAACCTGCGCTTGCTAGCAGAAAGCTGCATCCTGTTGATGTCGACCAACTGTAAGGAAATACTGCTGGCTTCTACTTAGAACAGGATTAAAATAGGCTGTATGGCTTCCATGAAAGCGTATCGTCCTTGACTTGCTGAGACTGATCACTTTATGAAGAGTCGAGAGAAAATCCTTGCCTATCTCCAAGAAGCTCAACTTTGGTTCCCCCAAAATGCCTGTGCATGCAATTGTCAAATGGCTGAAACTGGCTGTCTGTAGTCTGACTGTAACCTTCTGGGAGGCTGGTAGCTGGTTAAATGGTTCCCAATGCCTTCAAATATCATGACACAATGAACAGTGAAAGTGTAATAAAGAGTATAAACTTAAAGTATTTCTAGCAATAGTACATCTTTGGTATCTAACCATCTTGTTTGCTTCCTACAGACTAGCAGGACTTGATATATATGGTTCAATGTATCCCAGTATTCCTTCTCATATTGCCTAACTTACTTTCTGAAGATAGCTGTCTGCTCCATAAGGGCTGGTGGGCATGCCAGATCCATGCACTTCGACCAGCGAATTCCATTACCTTTAACTTTCAAAAAGATATTAAAAAGGAGTTGCGCTTGATTAAGGACATGGCTTTGGGAGAAATAAATGCCTGATAGAGATAAACAGATTTGGTGCCATGGGTTTACTGAAAATCCAGTTTTGGCAAAATAATTTGCACTAGGTACTTTTAACTTCAGTGGGACAGGGAAAAGGTGTATAAGGCTGGATAATTCTTCTGTGATCAGGTTCTTATGGGTGTGTTTACACCCAAAATAGAGAAAGCACCAGAATAAATAGCACCGGTGTTTATTGCAGAACTGTGTGTTCTGTTTGGCCTGCTAGCACAGCAAGTAATGCAAAATACTAGTGACAAGGGAGTGAGTATTTATGTAATTTGGTGATTTCTGCAATGCTGTTCTTGTTCTTCTCCAGCTACTGCGCTTGCTGCATGAGAACCCCACCTTATGCTGTAGCACATGATTTTATTTATTTATTTGTTGCCTTCAGACATTAATTTGGGAACTGACAGTTCTGTGTAGCCACACTTACGAGCGATATGGATTGTCTTCACCAGATTTAGAAAATGGAATTGTTTCTCTGCACCAGTGATTTTAAAAACTCCCTTTCAGTACCTGAAAATTAAGAGCTTGCTTACCTTCTTCCCAGGGAATCACCATTTGGGCCTCTGTGGTCTTGTACGTTATGATTACCGCTTGTCATAAGATACGATGTTCCAAATATAGCCCGATGAGATAAATGGGATCTCTTCATGGAGGTGACATCATTGGAGTACATGGAAAAATTGTAGCCAAATCCTATCCATTGCACTTGCCACTTTCTTGTGGCCTCTTTTACAGCAACATCACAGAAGTATTGACCCTCACTTTTTTTTTTTCCCCCTCTTTTAAACTGAAGCTTTGGCCCATGTGCCACAGTTCACCTTAAGGTGGGGCAATAATGGGAAAACTGACTTTCCTCCTGGTAATTTGGGGTGGTTCTTTGCACAGTGTTTTATCCTTAAGATTTTCACTGCAATTGAACTTGACATGTAAGGGGACCGCGGGATGGAGTTGCTTTACTTGGGTGTAAACCTATAGTGTGGTGTCCATTTCCCCTGCAAGCCCCTGGCTCTACTTCCCTGGGACCCTTCTGTGGTCTGTGTTTCTCAGTGGCGGTGGGGATGGTACTGACTTGGTGAAATCAATATCTTTAGAGGTTCCAAAGTGGGCTGTAAATTCTCTGTATAAACATTTTGGTCTTGTTTTTGTTCCAGCCCTGATTCTGTTGCCAAATACTATCATCATCATTGGTCAAAGGAAGCAAGAGGCTCAGGCTTCTACCAGAAATAGCATCTCTTCTTAATGCATGGCGGTTTGTTGTGTCCATGTTTCTTGTTCCCCACTGCTCTGGGAGGCAGCAGGTTGTGTTGATTGCTTCATGATGGCTGAGAGGCTGCATGTTTTTTAATGTTTGTATCAGATCTGGTTTTGGGAAAAAATAGAGTTCACTCCTGGTCTCTGCTCCAGAAAGCTGGTACCAGGTTATCTGATAAGGGTTTGTATCAGAGGAGGGCATTCACGTGATTGCTTTCGATGGGGAAAAGAGATATACTGGTAGTTTAAATAATTCATCCCTTTCTTTCAGTCACTTTTTTCAGGTGTGGTGTCTTCATTAAATCTTGCATGACTGCTGTGTGATGAGAGGAATGCATTCCTGGCATTAGATGCAGAATGCAAAGTATTTGGGACGGTAAGTGACCGTGGCTAAATGTGGGGTGCTGCGGCAGCAGCTCGCTCTGCCCCGTCCCAGCCCCATGGGAAGGGCTGCGTCGGTTACTTCAACAAATGGGAGCAAATAAACTGTCCTTGCAACAGGGTCAGAAGGATTTGAGAAGGATTAAAGTTCACAATTTAAAAACCACTTTAGGCTCCTTTCTGCCCCTGTAACACCCCCTACACTGCTATATTTCTGTACCCAGTGGGTCAGTCTGTCTCACCCCAGTCTGAGAGGATTCCCCCAAAATACTCCTTTTCTTCTGCTCGCGGCTGACAGGAGGGCCAGGCTGAGGCTGTGTGTTGTAATTTATTGTGAAGCTGCTGTTTGTGGTTGTTCTAGACTCCTCTCGTGTTTGTTTCCAAAAAGAGCCACTGCCTTTGTGTGCCCCAGTCGGGAAACTGTTTCCACAGAAACTGGAATGTTGTGGATGGTGGTGGCAAGTGGAGGAAGGTCACGACCAGCCCCCCCCAAAATAGGAGGGTGCCAAGGAAAACCCCAAACTTCAGCTTCAGTGGGGAAGTGGCAGCTGTGCCTGCAAGGCTCGGTTGTGCTCCATGAGCATGCACTGGAGCAGCAAGGTGCTCCAGGGTTTGGAGCTGCTTCCAGCTGTGCAGTGATAGCAGGAGCAAGGTCTCTTGCATTTGAAGGTGACTGTCACCATGCACCGAAACATGCTTGAATTTGGTCTGAAATAGCATTGCATTGGTGCCTTCACACAAGAAATGGTTATGGAGCGATGCCTTTCAGCACACTCTGAGTACTTCAGTACACTTTCTAATGGGCTTTCACTTCCCTTGGAGGTTTTCCTTGCCTTTGTCTCCCGAACAAAATCTTGAGAAATTTTTCTGATCCCTGAGAACGACACAGCCTTTTTCTTTTCATCCCCCTCCCCACACCCCAAAGGGTAGTGGAGGCCAGTGATGCTGCAGGCAGAGGCCAAGGGTATTGCCTTGGGGCCAGGCAGCTCTGTGTGCAGGCCTTTCGGGTGGTGACAGAGTTTAACCCTTTGGAGCCTGTCGAGCATATGACCAAACAGCTGTTGCCTATTTATGTCCTACAGCAGCTGCCCTCAGGCCTTGCAGCCGCAACCCTTCCACAGCACCAGCTGCTGGGGAAGCCAGGGAAAAAAGGGGGGTTTCAACCTCCACGCACCCACAGGCTCCTGTTCTTCTGAACCTCCTGCCTGTGGGTGACTGGCCAGCTGGAAGGCTTTGCTGCAGGTTATTAAAAGAGCACCGAAATTTGGTGTGCTTGGGAAATGCACAGGCGTTTCTGAGTGGCTGCTTTAAAATTGAGGGGGAAATAGAGTTGCTTTTTCTACTATAACCAGCTTTTCTGTGAGTGGCAAAAGGGTTTCATTTGCAGGCAAACATTCACATTAGCGGAAAAGCTGATTTTCATGCTGTGTGTCGTATCCGTTTGTCAGCTTCTCCCTGTCTTAAGATGTTTTGCTTGCCCTTTAATCCCTGAAACCCTCTCTGTGCCGGGAACTTGTAATTTATTTTCTTTTACTTCCTTTTCACCCCCATCTATCCTTAATGTTGCATTTTATTTTAACCAGATGGGAATTAAGTAGTTGAATCCACTTGTGCACAGTTCCCAGTAGCTCCTGGTATTCCCTAGCTCAGTATCAAGGTTATATGGCTTGGTTTCCGCATCTGCAGGGAGTATCTTTCCAAGGTAAGGACTGAGCAAGTACTTTCTTCAGCTGAGTCTTCTGACGAACTGGTGAGAGGGAGCCTGGTTTCACTAAATTACAGGAGGATGACCCACAGTGGCAGAGCTTTGATGTGGGGGTGCACTGGCACAAGGAAGCTATTGAACACTGAATTATGCCACTGCTGATTGGGATCGGTGAGCCGCCTCCTAATACTCTGATTTGGTCATGGGACAAAACCCAGCAGAAGAGATCTGTATTTCTTCGATGCCATTTTAAAATAACCCAAATGAAAGAGTTTGAGCTTACTTGATGCACAAATCCCTTTAAGCTGGAAAAGCAGGGCTGTGATTAATGCAAGTTTGGGATATTTTTAGTGTTCTTCCTTGAGTTGTTTGTCTGGTCCTCTCTGCGCTTGGTTAGCACCGTGAAGGTCACACAAAGATAGTAGACAGTTGTAAAGAGTGCCGAGAGGGCCAGCTGGTCGGGATGGCACTCAACCAGCAACGCTCCTGCTTTTGAGATAAGAGGGGTCGGGGAAGGGCTGAGAAGTACTGGCGTGCTGCTTTCAAGATATCAAACCCAGCTTTCTTCACACCTCTAAGCTAGGGAATAGGTATGTGCCAGGAAACAAATCAGGCCTCAGAAAAGCAACAACGCGGTCAGTTTATCTGAAAGGATTAGGAAATAATGTACAATCTGCAACCCAATAGTTGGGATCTCTTATCTCGCATACTTGCCATTCAGCAGGGAGTAGCAGTACCCTCTCTGTGGACGTGGGGAGAAGATATGCCATCGCTGAATATATCAACAAAATGAAATGGCAGGAGGCTCTGCTTGCTGCGTTAGTAGCTGCACTCCCCTGTAATCAGGTTCCCCCGAGCATTTGTTTTTGTGCTTCTTAGCTTTCATCTTGCATTGTGGGTATTGAAATTGCTGTGGTGGAGGGTGAAATTAATCTATCCCAAGGACTGCTTCTGTCCTTACATGATGCTACTGTTTAGATGACTCTGGGAACTAAATTGTGTGCCAACGTCTTATGAAAAGACCCTAAAACTTGCTGAGGGGTCCAGTACTGAAGGGAAAGTTTGCAACTGAAGCCATCTAAGACGGAGTGTCTCTCATGAAAAGCCTCTGGGAAAAGTGGGGAGAAAATTTGGGAAAAACTGAATAAAATAAGTCAGCCAAACTGACAGTTTATTTTCTTTATTTTTGCGTAACTGGAAGGAAAGGATACCCTTGGGAGCAAGTAAGAAGACAAATAATTTATTTTTCTCTGTATATATTAGACATTGAATGAAATATGCTGGACTACCTTCAAAGTACATATTTGCAAGAACTATGAGTGAATTGTCCTAATTTACCTTGCAAAGTAGAGTTGTTCTCGTTATGTCCTCCTGCTTGAATTACTTCATGCAAGAGATGTTCAGCAGAAGCTGGCCTCGACTCCAGCTATTCCCTCTGCTTCCCCTCCTTGTTCCTTCTTCTCTCTGTTTACCAATGTTCTCTTGAGGGATAAGAGATGCTTTTCATTTTTTTGGAAACTTCTGGCCGTGCCGTTGAGTCTGTGGTTTCCTGAGGAATGGTTGCACGGGGTTTCTGAACAGCTGCTCAGGGCAGACCCGGGCTGATGGCACACGAGCCTTAAATCTCTTTCCATTACAGTAACGGCGTTTCCCCCGGAGGCAGGACAGCTATCTGTCTAATGGAATGACACATTTTTCAGCACTGTCAGTCCTTAAATATCAAATAAGTAAATTAATAGAGAGCAGATGAATGTTTCTTCGGAAGAAAGTTTAATGTCACGTAGCTGTTTAATGCATTGCCTCTGGCGTAACTGCCTTGTCATAAAACCTGACATCATTTGTTCAGTTGTCTCTCATAATTAGAATTATTTGCTGCTTTTCAGGTTTGTTAATTATAAGTGATGTTACACATAGTCTGATATGAGCTAGAATTACAATGTTCAGATTGGCTGCACAGAAAGAAAGCACATTTCACTAGCAGACAGTGCAGCCTTCGTCAATGTACCAGTCTGTTGATTGATGAATAGCTGAAGGAATGACTTATTAGGATTGCTCTAGCTCCAGTTTCCAGTACAAATAGGTCTTTTTGAGTGGTGTGATACTGCCACAGGAGCCTTTCATCAAAAACTTGAATGGGCTTTCTACTCTGTAGTCACTGCCTTAATCCAGTGATGCATATGTGAAACCACACTGCAGAGAGAGAAGCTGTGGTGTTGGGTGGAGACTGATTGAGCTAAGCTGCAGTTGCTTGCCCCGTTGTGGAGCATGAACCCATAACCTTTGTCTGAAGCACTCTTTCTCCCAGGAAAACTGTATTCCAAAGCAAAAAAGGCAACAACGAAAGCCCTGCGGCTTTCCCCCAATGTAACAAACGGTTTGGAGTAACAGTGTGAATCAGCTGTTAATACTGGTTGACCCTAAAATGCTGTCAGTTGAATGTGAAAAAGTGGGTTAGAAAATCAGATGTCCAATAGATTGATCCCTAGACAGCAGCAGGGGCTCTTAGCAGCATGTGCAATGAGATAACTCCTGACTGCAATTGAGGGTGAATGTAGATAAACCTCTTCTCCTGTAGCTTGCTGCAGGATAGATGGCTTATAAGGGCATAGATGCAACAGTGAAATGTAGGTTCACTGGAGTTCACATGGTTATGTTCTTGAGAGAGGTTTTCAAAGCAAGCTTGGCCATGGGACAAGGAATTGTGCTGCTTCCCCCCTCTACTTGTTAAACCACAAACTCCGAAGAGCTCTTGAGAAGATTCAGAGGGGGAAATTTTGATCATTTAAGTTGCCCCTGTTGGAAAAACTCAGTGTGTTGAGCAGATAGCTGTCTGTATTTCATGGCAAACCTTCATCCCGCTGCATTTTTTTTTTATCCACCCGCAACTGCAAACTTTGAGTAAATGCTTCAGTGTAAAATGGAGTCCTTTGTGTCCTGTTGAACCCAGTGTTGTTCTACTACTGTGCATGCCCTTAGCCTTCAGCCTACTTTAACTAGACTGCCTGACTGTTTACATGGTGATGCTGTATTGCATGATATTTTCTAGAAAGTATCAGGTACTTTCCCCTATTTTTAAGTAGGTCAACCATCAATCTAATTGATTAACTTTGTAGCTAGTCAGTTAAATTGATTTACTCATATAAAGGGGACATATTTACCCACTGTATTGGTGTAACTCTCTGTGTAGTTTTATACAGAGGAATTGCAAAAAGCTTTGCTGGGCAGAACCTCAAGGGGAAAACCCAAAGTGGCCAAAACCTAATAGGGAAGGCATTACAAAAAGCAGTTGAACACTGAGGTATTTTTTAAAAACAAGTTAAAGGTGGTTTTGCTCATGGGTATCTTCACTGGATGGTGATAATTCAAGGGTGTTATAAGGCAGTACTTTGCTGGAAACTAAACTGTGAAATGTCCCTCCATTTCGACAAAGGAATCGCTGCAAGATAATATTTGAGAGATTAGTTCCTTTGGGGAGTTAAGCAGCCACTGCACTTTCATAGTGGAAGCGTGAAGTAGCTGTAACAGCTTGTTCGTGTTGTTGAGGAATGCACAGTCTGTTATGGACGATCATTCAAAAGCTGCCATGAATTATCCATGGAAAAGTGCCCTCAGATAGGAGCCCCTTGATGGTTGGTTAGTATAATTAATGTAAACATCTTGCCGCAGCTTTACATTTTGGTTTAGCAACTCCTCAATTTGAGAAGAGTCTTGGGACTGCCTGGATTTCAATTATCTCCCTGATGCTGGAGGTAGGGTTTTAACTTGATGTTAATTACATTCCTCAAGGGAAATCCAGACAGCAAGCAATGGTTAGGGTTATGCAGATAGCATAGCTTGCCCCAAAGTAAATCTACCTTTAAGGATTTAAAGGTGCTATGCTACCTGGTTGCTTTTTAGAGAAGACTTTTTTTTTTTAAGGCCCTCTTTGTGGGATGCTACAGAAGGTTATTGGGCTTGTATTCAAATAATTTATTCCACATTTTGCAATTTTTTTGTGAATCTTATGAAATATTTGGTTAAAAAGAATTGCAGCGTTCTTGAGGAGAAGACCTGAAAATGTGAACTGAATGCGCTGTAAATGCTAGAAAACTAGAAGATAGCTCAATTTAAGTTGTAGCACCTTTTTACCACTGACGTTGGCTGTGCTGCAGTCGTGGCAAGCAGATAAGCCTTTGCTGTAAAAATGATGGAACTAAGCAAGCTTCATCCTTCCGCTCAGTGCTCTGTCTTTGGGCCTGTTCAGATGCAGCATTCGGGAGCTGCCATGTAACGGACTCCTTGGGTAACGTCTTAAGCATTGGTGTCCAGAATAGTGTTTGCTTTGGAGGAAGACCAGGTAGAAGATGGAAGAGAATTTTGAGGACAGAGCAGACGGAGCCCTTTTATCTAATAAGCAGAGGCAGCAGCTTCAGCCAGACCTGTGGTCATAGATCAAATCTTGTGGGTCATGTTGCACTCATAGAATCATTAAGGTTGG
>VZTL01096365.1:0-17422 GCA_013400535.1 Scopus umbretta | reverse complement strand
ACTGATCCAGCTGAAAAATAACCAGGAAAATGTAGTGGTTTTTTCTCCCAGCTGAACCAGTTTCCTAATCTGATATGCCAAGCTGCTGCAAAAATACAGTTACAGGCAGAACACAGTGCAGGGGCAAGAACGAGATCATTAGAGAAAAGGACAAAGTGAACCTGAAGGCATGCGGGTTGAGCTGCGTCCTTGGAGCTAGAACCAGATCTAGGCTAGGGGAGAAAGTAGGGCATTGCGACAGCTCTGGCTCATCCCGGGACGAGAGGGCACTCTCCCGCAGCAGCTCTGTGAGCAGACGCAGATCTCGTTGGGAGACCCAGTAATAGTTACACACTTGGACACGAGGTCTTCAGAGCAGCTGTGGATATGAACAGAGAGGTGGTGATCTCAATTAGGATCTCTAAATAACGCCGCCTTGTCTCCATGTCACCACCTGGGACTCGCAGCTGTGGGCTTGGGGAATTAGATGTATGAAGACTCCTGCAAGGGAGGAGGCTGTGCCGTGGCTCCTGGCTGTGGCCATCCAGTGGCTTTTCTGCTCTCCCCGGGGTGTGAGAGGGAGATGCTGTTTCTTGCCAGGGCACACAGCTGTTGGTTTCAGTGTGTTTTCTTAGGCTGCGAAACAGATAGGAGGGAGAGAGGGAACATGATCAGAGAAAGGTTTTGAAAACATAAGGAAGGAATAAGAACAGCCTTTGCTACAGATGGGAGCAAATGCTTCGATCTAGAGAGGAGTTTATCTCTGGCATTAAGGTCTGCTGTGGTGCCACCACCTCCCCTCTGACCCCAGTGCTCTGTGGGGCAGCATTGGGCAGTGGGTGCATGCGTGCTGCCCCCAGGGTCTCCTCGCACCCTCGGCGCCCCAACGACCTCCCAAGGTTTCCATCAGCCCTTGCAAGGAGGTCGGGCTTGCAGCATTTTTGAAAAAGGAACCGAATGGCTGAAAGCTATGTCTCGCCTTCCTTTGGCAGCTGTGCTGGCTGCCAGTGCTGTCCTCTTAATATCACCCTACTCCACCCCAGCACAACATCCAACCTAACAATCAGGAAGCTCCAGCTCCATGTTTTGTGGGGAAAGAAAAAAAAAAAAAAAAAAAAGTCCCTCCCAAGAAGAAGAGAAAGTTTAACTCAGAGGTAGATAATGATGTTACTATTACCTGAATAACAGAGTAGGAGCCCATAAGATGTATTATAATGTGAATGTTTATCTGGAAAGTATGTCAAGATCTTACAGGCAATGAGGAGTATGACAGAGTATTTTCCCAGACCAGTAAAATTCAAGAGATAACTAATAGCATTTCCTTTTTATCTAGTGTTCACTTACAACACAAAAATAAAATATAGCACAGGCAATATTGACTGTTCAGAAATATAGCTACAGCCATCCATATACGAAGAAAGATTGGTAGGAAACTTCTTTCTGGAATGTGAGTACTGAGTGGATGCAAAATATTTAATGATGTTGACACTCAGATGGTCACAGAGAAGCTTCAGCGTGAATGTCTGCTGGAGAAGCTGCTTATGATTCAGAAATATTATTTCATCATACCATAGGTGCTGTTTTCAGACACCACATCAATTACATCTTTTCCTCATGATAAAGATTTTCCTCACAAGCAAATGCATAAAGACTCTACAAACCATCAACCAAAAAAAAAAAAAAAGTCCTTATATTCCAAAAAAAAGAAATAACAGTGTCAAATGAAGGGGGGAAAAAGGAGTTTTATTTTACTCTGGATGAAAGTTTTGGTTAGCTATAATAAATGCTCTGCTAGCAAGTTTATTCTCTCTGCTTTCCTGCTGACACTGCCTCTCCTATTTTACTTCTTTGACCTTCAGTCTAAAACTTTGTCTGTAGGGTTTTGCCTTGTTCTGTAGCTGCTCCAGGTTGTTGCAGAAACTGTGTCTGCCTGTTTCTGGTCAGTAATCCTGTGCCACCTGGAGCATGTTTGCTATTTATTTTTTTTTATTTCTTATCATCTGATTCTTCATAAAAAACAATTTACAACGTAGTCACACAAAACATAACCTTACGTAAAGTTGTTGAAAGAAATTGCCCTGACAGCAGCAAGTATCCATTGTCCTGCCCTGCTGACTCAGGGTTACTCACCAGTGCAGGAGGGGGTGAGGTTCTCGGAAGAAAAGGGGATGCACTGCCTGCAACCTCCACCGCAGCAGCCGCTGCTGGAGGGGTTTCGAGATGCTCATTCCAGGTGCGTGGAAGGAAGTTAGGCTCCTACCTGCTATGAAACACTGTGAATGTGCTGTGAATATGGCCATGTCTCAATGGGAAAGTATCTCTCCTTAGGATAGTTTGCCAAGGAGGAACGTGGTGTACAGAATGGCCAGAGCTGGCATCCACAAGGAATGTCACTTTGAGGTATGCTATGAAAACCTGAACTGAGCAGCTAGCCTGTCTGCGTATCAGAGAATAAGAAATTAAGGTGCATTTTGTTTTGATTTGTCTTTTTCTGGATGTTCTGTTTGGGTGTTTTTACAAAATGGGTGCATCTACAAGGGATTGTATGCTGATGGTCGACGAAGCCGTATTTCCATGATTACTGAAATTCCTTATTCAACAGGAAGGTGACCTAACTGATTCATCATTGTTTAAATTTTAATTCAGTGAAACAGTAACCTCTGCAAAACACTGTTTGCATCTATAATTAGTAGATTATTATGTGCTGTAGTTTACAATTTGATATACTTTCCTCAAACTCTGTGAAGAAGTGTTTCATGTGATCTCTTTCTGAATTCACAACAGAAGAAAATGACCTGGCTGGTTTCGTACAAGGTGGTGCATTTGCAGGGAGATGCAGATCCAGTTTGCTGTTCACCGTCTAATACAATTTAGGCAGAGCAGCACAACACTCCCTTTTTCTCCTGACAGTGATTCTCCCTCTAAAATGAGGTTCTGGCAGTCTGCTTTCATACAAAGGAGACTCAAATGTAATTATGCTGCTATGACAACTTAGTCTTATAGCACTCATAGTCCTTTTTCTTCTCATTTTGTAGTGCTGCTACGGGTAGAAACTGATTCTGTTTTTCCTTCTTCCAGTAGAAATAGCAATACACGCCAATGAAGTCTTAAGTTGTATTGGTATAAGGTCAGGGTCAGCCCCAGTATATTAAACACTTCTCTCTTAAAAATGGGGGAGTGAAAAGAAGGAAAAAAAGTAAGGTGCTCAGTCCCCCAGCCCTCACTTAATGCAAGCCACGTGAACCACCCCTATCCACACATCTGCACGGGGAAGGAAACCTTCTCTGTTTGAAACTCCACACTCACGTGGAAAGAAAGCAGCCACGGCCACATCTCTCCCCTCCTCACCTTCCCTCAGGAGTAAGCCACATAATTTCTTCAGAGCCCCTCCATGCACTGTCTAGTCCTTGCAAAGGGGTCCTGTTGCATGCTCTCACACAGGCTGCTCCTGGGGCTGGGGTGGCTTACGACATGAGAGCGAGTTTCTTGCCAGGCAGGCAGGCCTGCGCTGAAAGGAAACAAAACCCAAACAAACTTCTCTGGCCACTGCACAGTGCGTCTGAAGGAAGGCAGATCAAAGGTCTGGGCTACGTATGGGAAGAGCCGGTGAGGGGAGCTGGCTGGGAAGATGGCAGTGGTCGCCCAGGGTGCTGGAGAGATTAGCTGCTCTGGTGGGAGAACATAATGGGAAATATGCGATAGCTGAGGAGTGTTTCACAGACAATGGGCACTGTTCCCTACTGCCTGTGCCCAGTCCTTGTATAGGGGCTGAGCCTGCTCTCTCCTCCTATGAAAGCAGGACCTCTGGGGCAACAGGTTTTAGCTTCCCCTTAGATCTTCTTGACCAGCCTTTCAGGCAGGCAGTAGAAAGTGTCTTTCGAGGGTCACTTCAAAATTCAGAGCCTGGTGCAGGCATGCTAACGCAGAACGCCTCGGGCCAGCCCTGAGGGAACATGTGGTTTCGTCATCAAGACGTCTCCATTAATTTCTACCAAAGCCAGAGGTTTTCCATGTGTTTACATTTGATGAGTTATGTTCAGCAAAAAACTGTAAGTGTAGCCAACATAACTTAATTCGCAGTGACACCCAGGGAGCTGTGGAGAGGTGCCAGAGGTGTGATAGAGAGCATTTTAGTTTCATGTGGCTTCCTGAAGCTCCCCAGAGCACGCTGAAAAGAGTCTAGCCATTTTTTCTTTTTATTTAAGGCAAAAAATATTCCCTTTCCAGCTGTGAAAGCAACTGCATAGGCCAGAACAGAAGGTGTTTGTGGTAAAAAGACACAGAGGCTTAGCCAGACTATTTTGATCTTTTTTTTCCTCCCTGAATTCTCCAGGGAGGAGAGGAGCAGGCATCAGATGGCAGGAGAGACACCCAGGGATTCAACTTAATTTCTTCCATCTGATCCATGCCCTAGAAGTAGGTACTTCTGTCACCTAATGTCCTCTCTGTCACTTAGGCTGAGACCTGAAGTCAGAAAAGGACTGTTCCTAGTCATCATGGCTGAGACAGCTACCAGACCCAGTGAGGGGCAGGAGGGAGTTCGTGGGTCACTGCTTCTGAAACAGGCTCTTGCCTAGAAGTGGTGACCCACACCTTACCTGCTGCAGGTGCCCCATGGCCCTCACCCCCATGTGCACCCTCCTTGCTGCCATGCAGTCACCTTGCAGTGGAGATGTAATTCCCCAGCTCCTCCTTCCCCGCAGCACGCACACAGAAGCTGCCATTTTCAGAGCTGGGGGTAAACAGGGGAAGCACACAGGGTCTTACTGAGTCCAAGGAAGCCACCTCTACAGCCTCCTGGGGTGCTGAAATATAGCCTTAAAAACAAGCTAAGGAATAGCAAGCATTAATGATGAAGAAACTATGGGCCTGTGTAAACTGTGTGTATTGCCACCTTGCCTGTGCAGGGCTGTTTCCAGGTTTAACCCTCCGAAGCCCTGGAGCAGAGGTGGGACCTAGTTCCCCAGATGAGGGAACTGTGACAGCCACAGTTGGTCTGGACCTCTTATGACATGCTCCCCCACCCCAAGTGCTTGACTCTGGGTGATGCTGGGTGCTGCAGCACCTGTGCCTCCTTCCCTGGCTTCACCCTTCAGTGAGGTCTGTCAGAATGGGCATCACCTACATCCAAGGGTGACCTGGAGCCCCGTATGTCTGGTAACACTAGACACAGGAAAGCTGCTTTAAAAATGGCATCTGGCAACCCTTTCTCTTCCCCTCCGCCCCTGCCTCAGAAACAGAGAATAGACAACACCACAGCTGTTTTCCCTGTGTCACTTCGACGTCTTTGAAGTGGCAGCCTCAGAGAGATGTCTTTTCTGTGAAGAAACACCTCCTTTTCTGCTTGCTCCTTGACATTTCCATGGACAAACTAAAAAAGTTCTGGCCTCTATTTTAATCAAGTAACGCAGATTTCACGTACAGGCTGGTTGCCCTAGAGCTCACTACAGCATATGAGAGATTTCTTGTCTGAAATAGAACCTAAAGCCAGCACTGACTTCACAAACACCGTTTCTGTCTCAAGTCCAATGTTTGCTTGTGCACATGTTTCTGGCCACCCATGATGCTGTCTGCTAAGCACCTCCCAGCCGAGACCTCACGTTTTCTCTGGTGGGTGGCTCTTCAGCTATCTTGCTGTCTAGACCTCTTGTGTCTTGCAGCCTGAGAGTTTGTCTGAGACTCTCACGAAAGCCGAGGCAGATCCCTGAGAAAGTAATGTTGGTTGTGGGACTTCTCTGTAGCTGAGTGAGGTGAAACTGGAAGGGGAACTTTCTGTGTTTCCATTGACCTACTTGTAAGCTGGTTGCCAACTACAGCCTTCCAGCCGTAGAGGTTCCTGGGGAACTTTTCCTGGGGGAAGTCCTAATGCATCTTTCCTGGGCAAAGTCCTAATGCATCTCCTCATGCATGGCAGGTGCTCTCCTCTAGGCAATCAGAGTGTTCCCAAGCTGATTTTATATCATGTCCATATTCCACCCAACCTCTCTCCCCTCTTGCACATATTGCTCCCTACAGCTCCCTATTCCCGAAGAATGTCCTGCCAAACACCAGACTGCTCTACCTTTCATCCAGTTTGTCCTCAGCTCTGAGGATGCTTGTCCTGTTGTGCACTTGGTCTCCCAAATCGGGATCCATGTGTGCCTTCGCTCTCGGTAGCAGGTCACTATCTGCTGTACTGCAGCTGCCAGCAGTGCTGCACATCAGCCCCGGGCACTGGCTGCTTCAGCCTGTTCACCAAATGGTTCTTTCCTCAGAAGTAAAAACTCTGTTCCTGCTTCTGTCTGAGATCAAAATACCTGAGCATGTTCATTACCAAAAGTAAGCCATGTTCACAAGAAAAAAAGGCGTATGAAATCTTTGTGTTCACAGAGTCTTGATTCTTCCACAGTAAACTGTCTTGTATCATCAATCATATCCCTGCAGGGAGCGCAAAACAATGCCCAGTGCCGTCTCTTGTATTTACTTTGTGAAGATGCTAATGACTGTGGGACCAAAATGAAGTGGGTCTTCCCCTGAGGAGATAATAACATTTTGTTCTGAGAGACAGGTCATAACAGATGGGATGTATGTGCACTTACTTTCTTGTGTGCGCTTCTCTTTTCTTCTTTCCTGTTTCCTTACAGAGGCAAAGTTAAGAGTCACTCATACCAATTGATTGCTGTCGGCAAGACAAATATTCTTTCTTTTGAGGGCTTTGTAAGAGAAGAAATGGGAATCGCACTCTTCCCTCCTTCTCTGTAGCTCATATCACAGTCTCCCGAGATGTGGTGGCTTTCTTCCAGGTGATGTTCATACTTAATCTTAACAATAGCAATTTGTGATCGATAAATTAGAAGTCGAGTGATTCAGCATCATAAAATGAGCTTGGAGCTCATTGGGATTCTTGTCTTGTTTCCTTTCTTGGCTTATATCATAGTCAGCCAAACAATGTTTCCTCGTTCTGATTCCATATTAGATTCTATGGCTCTGTATTTCACAGCTACCATAAAAGCAGGTACAGCAGTGATGGGAGGCATGTAAGTACCTAGATAGATGATAAAAATATTGTTGCTGAGCCCTTCAGGGTGTGCTTTGTGAGACAAGATGCTTAATCTAAAGAATAAGGGATTGTTAACTTTTACTATATAGCATATGCAATACTAGAATTTATTAGTCTATCATTCAATATAGTAACTGATGTGCTGTTTAAGTATTTTTTTTTAAATACATAAGACAAAATAGGTTCCCAAACATCCTGCCTCAGCTTTCCTATTTGCAATACGTGAATGCTGGTGATACTAGGAGAAAGTGCTGCAAATTAAACACCAGTATACATATATAGCACACAGGTGTAACATGATTTCCGTGTGTCCTTGAAAAGATTTGCATTTTCCCTGGGTCAATAAAGGATTGGTTGCTAGTTTAGCTACAGTAACATAACTGCGTACAATGGACACCACTTACAGACTCCGCACTTGCTGCATTTGAGAGCATGCAGGCAAGCTGGTCAGGGTTATATGCACTGTGGCACTCTTCGAGCTGCCTGTAACAGATAGTTAATAAAGCACTGTTGTGTGGATGTCCAAATCTGTCGCCAACAAAATAACCTGCATGAAGGATTAACACAATCCCTTTTTGTGTTTACACAGGCCCTCAGGCAGGCCAGACCTCATGCACTGCTGTGGGGAGCTCACTGCCGCGTGTACACTGCAATGAGGAGGGGCAACAAACAGAAAAAAAAGAAACATAAAAGAAAGAAGGTGGTATTACCACTCAGAAGATTCAGCAACACAGCCTCAGAGAGCTGTGCATTCATTACTTGCTGCATATAATAGTAATTACTAGAAGGTATTGCCAACCTTTTTTTTTTTTTTTATGTATGTCATCCAACAAGTTTTTGTATTTTTGCATTTACATTCAATTTCTTTTTTAAGCTGAGTGAGAATTGACAGGTTTAGCCCACAGCTGCTTTCAGCGCTCTGGGAGGGGACAGTACCATTTCTTTGCCTTTCTGCCATTTGAGGGAAAAGCAGTTGTTCTTTACACAAAATCCGCATCAGTGGCAGCTTTTAAAGACTTCCTTGCTTGATGTATGAATTTAGTTTTTAAAAATTTTGAACTGCCAGCTTTTTCTGCATGAAAGCTGCTTATCCTTCAATTGCAAGAACTTCAAACGGTTTGCTGGCAGCATTTAGACAGCCCCAACTGAAATAATTTGAGATGGTTATAGCTTCTCTTGGCAAGTGGGGGAGATTAAGAGCAAAATCCTATGGTGATGAAGATCGTTACACTGAAGTCCCTCTCTGCCGTCGATGGCTACACGTCTTCAGGCACGACCGCCACTTTCCACATTTCCCCACCTTGCAGTAGGCGTACATTCCCACTGTGCAGATCCATCTGCAGGAGCGGCCTCTCCCTCTGTGCTCTCTTGATGTTAGACCTCGGCTCAGCCAAGAGGCAGCCTGTGCTCTACAGTGGTGCTTACACGTGGCTGGTGGTTGTCTCACACTGTTTCATGCTAGTTTGCAAAGCCAGAGTGGCTACTTTGCCTATTTCAGTGTCTGACATTAATTTGTCCCTCCTCCATGCCTCTAGAGTAGTAGAGGAGCACAGTGCATTCATGCTCTGTTAAATCTTCATGACAGGCAGTGAGATGCATTTTAATTATTTTCACCTGGATATGTGCAGCATAGGGGGACAAGGTATCAATTTTTCTGTTTATTTTCCCATCTCTGAATGAATAAATGTTTTTCACTCAGCAGTTGTAGGCTCATAACCTCAGGCTCACTGATATTTGTCTTTTCAGTTGACACTTCCTTCCAACTTCCACTTACCTGTTGCATACTTTGGGGATCTACCTTTACTCTACATGGTACTCAGAGACTTACAATTAACACATACATTGATATCAGATGCCTGATTGCTGGGATCTGAAAGGAGAAAGCCACTACAGGAATAGGGGCCCGCAGCAGCTGGGTAGCTGACCCGTGTGACTGCAGCATGTCCAAAATTCCTGAGTACCTTTGGATATAGGAACCCTGCTGTCTGTGTAAATGGTCTGCTGCAAAACCAGTACCAGGGTCTATGGCACCTCTGTCTGTCCATCCATGCCCAATTTCTACCAGAATAAGCAGAGGCTACTTAGGTCAGTGGATCTGGGCAAGGAATTTTTCATTGAGGGTTTCTGGAGGCAGCTTTTGGATGCAGAGCTCCATGTATCAGAAGAGAACAGGGCCTGAACTGACATAACACAATTTCAAGCAGCAGGTGCTGTGATCCTTCTGCATCTTGCCATCCTTTCAGCAGCTCAACTCCACATGCGTGCACAGGCAGTGGGTATCAAACAAGCACTGCAGGCTCATGGCAAGCTGTCTCCTTTTTAAGATAGAGCAAGCACTGTATGTCTAAGGAAATGGAAACTTCTTTTTAATAACTGGCTCAGTCTCTAAAAACAGTTTGTATGGGTTCCCATTTTTGGAACCATATTTTCACCTGGCTCAAAGGGAAGGCTGCTTTACCACTGCAGGTGGAATCAAGATAGGCAGCTTCACAAACCTCATGAAAGTTTTACTTAGCAGGCAGACCGAGGCTATCACTGAACACAGAAAATATTTTTTGAAAGGAGTAAAAACATATCTTCTGTTTTTTGCACTCAAGCTGATAGGCTAGGCTGAGAATAGCTGATGGTCCCTGCCTGGCTTCAAGGCCCCCTGCAAGCTCCAGCAGCCTTGCTGCAAGCTGTTGCTTTAAGGCTGGAGGAAATGAGCACCTGCAGCCTTCTGGGGCTTATTTTGTAACAGCTGCTGTTTGCTGGGGCTTTCTCTCTTCCAACTTGCAAGTACTCCTTTCCTTTTTTCCCCCCTTGAGGTTACTTTGGACTCCTTCCTTCTTCCCTTTCTGTGCCTTCTGTGATTTAAAAGAATTGGTCATGAGAAATGTTGGGTGGAGGACTCCAGCAACTTTTTTCCCAGCACACCTTTGCATGGCAGTGTGCTGGGAAACCTTTGTGAAGCCCCTTAGCCCTGTCAGAAGGTAAAGAGTTGTAAAGCACGAAGTCCTGCTATGCTCCTCTGCTTTATCATCCTCTACCTTATGCATGCCATGGGGTCATTGGTACAAAGGTGGTCCCACAAGCAAAACCGCCTTCACTTTCCCCCCTCTTTGCCCGCAGCCCCACATTCAGATGTCCTCAGGCACAGCTGCGCCAGTGCCACCACAGGGGGAATCTTTGAGCTGGCAGCAGATGGTTCAGCAGTGGCTTTGCTTGCCAAGCCCCCAAGAGTGCCAGTCACTGGTTTTGATTTGCTTTTCCTCTCTTTCTGCCAACTCAACATATGAGATAGTGGTACTTTTTGTGATATTTTAGTAGTTAACAAACATTATGTGCATGCTGTGAGAAAAATCCTACACTGAAATGAGGTGGTGTGTAACGTATGTCTTCCTTTATAGCACCTTTTAAATAATTTTTCTTTTTTTTAAGAAGCCTGTGGAACCAGAGCATAAGAGGAAGACGGGGCAAGCTGAGAAGAAACAACAAAGAGGAAAATCTCCGAGTTTGTGGCTATCAGAGCGAAAGGCAAAAAGGTAGGATTGCATCTGTGTGTTTGCTAATCTTTCAGTCACTTGGACTGTCTGTAAGGTAGCTGTTGGCTCAGTTTGTGCCACTGCCCAAATACTGGCATCGCACCCTCACTTTCTAAAGGTGGAAGGAGACATTAGAAAGCTCCAGAAGATCAGGGAGACGGAAGCCAGATTAAGGTGGGCTTGAGCAGGCTTGTACTCTGAATGGCTTGGCTCCAAGCGAGAGAGGGGTTGTACCCCTCTGCAAGTGAGTTGGCCCTCACAACCCCTTTTCCCCACCCCAAAGTGTCACTGCCTCTTTGATACCAGGCCGACTTCACCACCACCTATGTACAAATACATGAAAAAGAGCAAAACCTGGGTTTATTTGCTGAAGCAGCTACCTGCTTAGTGTTTAAAACTATGGTTTCATTTCCATAGTATTATATGGCTGTATCATAACCTTTAACAGTCCATGAATCAAAAGTTGTCAGCTTTCCCCCTTCTGCCATGAGCCTTGTGATTCTTGCCATGTGCTTTAGTTTCTTGTGGTTAGCTGAAGCTTGCTTGCAAATTTTTCTGGTTTAGAAATGCCCATCATTTCCTGTGCTCTTCAACAACAGAGGAATGCCAGCCAAGGCAGGCAGCCTTTCCACGAGGCTCCTCGCTTGTAAGCACGGAGGGTGCTCTCAGTAAACAGGGTCGCTGCCTCTCCCTGTCCTGAAATGGACTGCAGCAAGACTCCGCTTTATGCCTTTCTCCTAGCGGGAGTGGGAGACTGGGAGGCTCGAGGGGGAAACTGGCCCGAAAATGTCAAAAAACAAACCGAACCCCAAGCAACTGAAGAGAACCCCATAACTTTTTATCCAGTTGTTGGAAAAAAAAAAAAAAAGTCTTACATACTTATGTGGAAATTTTCCTATTATTGTTATTATTTCAGCTTGTATTTGGCCATGGGAATGTTTCCAAAGAAACCAGTACTCTGGGAAACCTTTTGTTTTCCAGAAAGGCTGTTATTCAAAAGCAATTAACATAAAAACGTTAAAATTGTCTAACTACAGGGACAGAAGAACGGAGGAAGGAAATATGAAAATGTGTGTGCAGGCAGGAGGGACCACAGCGGTCTGGGGTAATGTAAGAGGCAGAAGGGGAAGACCAGGGGGCTCAGGTCAGCATGTGGATGGGCAAAGTTGCTGAGAAGGGTCAAGATGGGGAGACCACACACATGGGGCGATGCAGGAGCAGGGACGACAGCTGGGGGCTGCTGTCACCTTGGAGGGTCGGACAAGCTGAGGAGAGGTTGCGGGGCCCCGGGGCAGTGAGAGTCCCAGGAGTGAGGGTGGAGATGTCCAAGTGTCTTTCAGTTCTTCAGGCCAGGTATGAAATTCGTGTTATGTGTTTTGGCAGCTCCGAGTGCCTGTTGTGATGAGGCGCAGCTGTGGTTTCAAGACAAGGCTTGTGCTCTGGCAGCCCGGGGCAATGCTTCCAAATAGTCTCGCTTCCCACCGTTGATGCTGGGTGAGGACACCAGCAGCTACAGTGTTGGTGGTTTTACTTTACATAGGTATGGTGCACATTTTCTCCCTCATTTCTCCAGTAGGTTTTGAACGAGCTGGTTGATTTCAGTCTCACTTGAGAGGGCAGGGGGTCACTAGATATTAAGATACTGTCTAGTTGTGTGGAAATGGAGGTTGACCAGAGGGAGTTTCCAGCTGCCCTGAGGCAGCTCTCTCTGCCTGTCTCAAAAAGCACTATTTTAAAGTCTGAACTGCACTATATGCAGCCTGAAGCAAGGCAGTTTCTTTTGCAAGGGGGGCGCAACAGCTATAAATTTACAGATTATCACTTTAGGCCTTTCAACCTTTCTATCCTTCTTTCCTGCCTCGATTTTCCCTCATCTCTCACCCTGCTCATGTCCACATGCGTCGGTCTCAGCCAGTCAGAAAAGTGGAAGAGAGCTCAGTCCTCCCTGGAGGGGACCTAGGGGACTTGGGAGGCAGCCAGAGGTCACATTGCAGGCAGGAGACCAGTGGAAAGGAGAAGTGGGAGTAAATACTGCGAAGGCTGAGCTCACTGGGGATGGGAGAGATGGACTGGAGTCACTGGGGTGGAAGGGTGGGATGTGGAAGTTGATTAAATATCCCCAAACCAGCCAGGATTCCCAAGTTCAGCAATGCTTGGAAGAACATACCTGTGCCCCAGAAGCACATTTGAAACAGAAATCCACAAAGACCTTTGCTTAATTAAAAGTCTGAAATGGGAAGGCTTGTTCTAAATGAGACAGTGGTCTCACACTCTGAAAAACCCAGAGAAATGGGGCAAGATGTGTTGCATAAAAAGGCAAAAGGCATGTGAACAGCAAGGTCAGCAGAGCTGGAAGTGAATCCCAACAGGCAGGGGCTCGGGGAGCATGGCATGCCGGTGACACGGGAGAAGGTGTCCAGGACAGTTCTCCTGCTGCACAAGGAGGCTTTGCAGGCTTTCGGGGCAGTGTTCCTGTGCTGGTGTTTTCTTGCAAGACCTCCCTTCCATTCAAAGTGCAGCATAAACTTTTAATAGACCATCAGTAGCTGGTACCGCAGGATCCCCCTACTTGCATCCTTCTGTCTTGTTTCAAGATCAAATTTTAATTGAAACAAGATGTGGCAAACAGGATGAGTTTCTATAAATAGGCTCTAAAATGTCATTTTAAGAGGAATGTATGTGACCCAGTTCAAATACCGATATGAAGAAAAAAAAGTGTTAAACACATAGCCCCATTAGACACAGGAAGGTCTCCTTGTAAATTGTGTTATTCTTTGGCAGATATTATTTAGGCTGGTTCCAGCAAATGATAACATATTTTCTGCTTTGGTGCCCAGTACATGTATTTTGCTAATCATTTCCATTCATATTACACTTTGTATTGTCATTGAATTTGTTGCACAGATAACGTGCACTCTTACTAGTTTCTTCTTCTTTCATAATTTTTGAAGAGTTTAATTTATGTAGTCTATTACCTGGTATGCCGAAGAGATTTTGTTTGCATTTTTAACTAAATCCTCATTTAAAATGTGTAATTTTTCATTGTATAATATTCTAGGGTGACCTAGAATACGATTCTATGATTTATCTGAGAAACCATTTAGAACATCGTAGAGGTGATGATGGAGGGTTGGAAACCCACGTAGGGTGTTTAAACTTCCAGTTGCATTTATCTAACACAGTATTTAAGTCGCCTGAGCCTCCCCAGAAGATTACCTGTATAAGTAGCAGAGGCAGCCAGGATTCAGCTTTTGTTACTCAATCTCTTCTCAACATATGAAGTGCTCTCAAACAGCTGGTTACGTAAGTCGAGGTTTGGCGAGGTTATATTTTTCAGTACTTGACTCTCTGCACTGCGTATTTTCTCGTTTGGTTTGTGGGTTTTTTTGCCTCGCTTTCTGCGGGGTTGCACGTATCGTCCTTATTGTTGAAGTTCTGAGACAGCATGTATACTTTGAGAAGCATATATACCAGAAGTGTAAATATGTTTTCACTATTAAAAAAATATAAAGCTAAGAGTGGCTTAAAAAAAGACCCCAATGTACATTATTTAAGTATGCTTATGCAAGTTTAAATAAGTGAAACACAGACTTTTAAACATTATCCGTACTCTCTGAGCTTGACACAGTATTACTACAGTCAGCACTCAGAGCCAACTACCATTTAAAGCCTGGTAACAACACTGTTTCTAGGGGTTATATTAAAATGAGCCGCTCCTTAACTCTTCCGTGAAGTTAAAAAGAACTTTGCCCCATACAGCGGTGCTAGCTGTTTATGTACCTACTGCAGAACTTTTCAAATATTTTGAAACCTGTGTTATATCTGTGTGAAAGCCATTTATAATACATCAAGGTTATGAAACAACACATTCACCAGTCATAATGCAGAGTGCACACTTTAACATTCAAAATATAGGTGATTTTTCCTTCTTCTTTTTTTTTTTTTTTTTTGACGGGCAGATTTGGACATAACACTTACAGTAATGAAAGTTGTGAATTTAAATATCCTAGGCAGTCTCTAGCATGAGAAATCACAGAGCTCATATAACATAATGAAATATAAAGTTGCCTCACACCACAGACAGCAAGCAGTTTGTTTTGATAAGGTTTTTGGGACAGGCTGAGAGTTTAGTTCATTGCAACATTGCTATTGCTAGAATTTGGGCATTAATCTTGCTATCTAGTAGATACATCTTAAATGTGTTTTAAAACTTGTTAGCCTGAGTACCAGGGTATAGGAAAGCAGGATAAGGGGTTGTGGTTGTGGAACAGCAAAAGAGAGGTCCTCTGCCTAAAAGCACATGGTATGTCTCGTCTCCCTTGAGCATTAAACACATGTTCTTCAGCAGCAAAACACTGAGGACAGAAACCTCAGGAGAAAACAGCATGCCTGGCACAGGCCCCGTGTTTGGCTTTGTCACCAGTTTGGAGACGTCTCTCCAGGCACAACATCAAAGGGCCTCAATTGCTTCCATCTCATCGTAGTTCTCTGTGGTGGCAAAAAGTGGGTGACAGAAGAGGACTTTTAGCTAGGTGAGGCCTCAAGTTTCCAGGAACTGAGAAGATCCACAGGCTCTTGGACTGCCTTGTGCCCTTTACACACCGGGAGTGCTATACTTAGCCAGCTGCACCATGACATAGAGCAGACATGACCTGTTCATCAAACCAGTAAATATGTGAAATAATATGAGGCACATGCCATATGAAAATAAGCATCTCTGTGAACCTCCAAGTTGGCATTTAGACTTGAAAGCAGTAAGCTGAGGCAAACTGAGACCTGTCCACATCTTTTGCAATAAAAAACTCAAGGCAGACATGCACAAGGCAGGACTTGGAGTAGATGTGCTGAGTAAAATACCATCTAGACAGGCCTGTCTGCAAGTGGGGAAAGAATACAGGTATTTTTAAGTCTGAGCTGCACACGCACAGCCTTATATGAGGTACTTTCTTTTGCAAGAGGAGAGGAGATTGCTGAATTTTCTACATTTGCCTCTCTCCCTATATTCCCTTTCAATGCCTTTTTGATTTTTTTCCAGATAGTCCTGGCCTTTGCAGGAATCTGGTTAGGGAATAGAAACCATATCGTTTAACATGGGTGACCAGTCACACAGTAAATTTGAATCCTGAACAAAAATACTTGGAGATATTGGTACCATTCAGCAACCCATAGGCAAAAATTGCTTTCATTGAACCTCTTCACTATATGGTTACAAGAAAAGACTGTAAAAATGTTATCCATTTGTGGTCAGAATAAGTATCAAGTGCAAGAAATTGCTCTTGCTGAATACTTCTGTAACTGTAGTTGGCAGTGAATTTGCTTTAACTTCAGAAGAGCATTGCAAATGAAATCTTCAGCAGAGATGCAAACTGATTGTGCAATACTGGGCTTTCTGTTCCTCATGCCATAGTCTTGCTCACAGTCCCAGATTCACTATGCCTACCAAGAAATATATTCTATTGAGACAGCAGAAAATTTAAGTCGCTTCTAACTGCAGAAGCCAGCATAGCAGCTGAGCTTTTTGGGATGACAGCACCATGAGACAACTGCAGTTCCAGCAGGATTTGGCTCAGGGATCGTGTGGGAAGCCTTTCCACTGCCAGACCAGTGATGAAAAAGAGAGAGGGGGTGAAAGTAATACGAGCTCCAAGTTGTGAATCACCGCTCGTGTTGGCCCAGGAGTCCGCAGACGGAAAGGGGAGGGAAGTGACCACTGGAGCCGAGCTCTGCCGACTCGCCTCCCCTGATCCCCACTAGGAAGAACTGCGCCTTTTTTTCCCTCTCTGAGATATGTGCCTTCTCATAATTGGAGTATCTCCCTCCTGCATCCTAACCAAACGGTGCTGACACTGCAGAGTCGGTGTTAAGAGCGACTTCTGCCATGCTGGCCAAGTCTGCTGGTGGGCTGTTTGCCTCAGGCCTGGTGGGTAGATGTCTCCATCTAATTTTATTCGGGATAAAATGATTAACAGCAATGAAGCACATGCAGACTGTCCAGAAAAGGAAGAAGCCCCTGTTGTTGAGAGAGAGCTTGACTATTCGCTTTTCTTTTTTCCCTCAAATACATTTAAAATGTTGACACTTTCTCCCACTGGAGCAAAATACCACCACGTAAAAAATGGCAGTGAACACATTAAAATGGGTATTATACCAAAAATCAACAAGAGATTAAAAAAACAGCTGAGGAAGAGGAGTTTAAAATCAAAACTGCACGCATACTGAGATGTCCCTCATTTTAGCGAGAACATCTTTCAGCCAGCTACTTTGGAAATTATTTCCTACTGCAAAGGACAGGTACCCATCCAGCTCTGTGCCAGACCCAAACGTCCTGCAACTGGAGTCGGCTGAGAGTGGGATTTTGGCCGACTCTGCAGTGGAAACACACGTCAGCCACAAAGTGACTTCCAAGTCTGGGTCGTAATTTTCCGCAAATGCGGTACAGAAGTGAGATTTTGCCTCTCCCTGTTGCTGGGGCCTGGGCTGATTTATCAAGGAACACCAGGGAGCTGCACAGGTATTCATGGAGTAAGTTTTAATATAATTTAATTCCAGTGAGGGACCTGCTTTTCGCCCTGTTTTCCTGGTCCCTAGGGAAACAACTGGAGAAAGTAGGACCCTTTGCAGCAGGCTTGACCCCGTGTTGCCACAGATGGAGCCACCTGTGTCTGTGTCACTGTGCCCACGTCCAATTCAAACAGCTCGCTTCCTGGAGTCCCCGGCCAGAGGGGAATGTCACCGTGCGTCACCGCTTGGAGCGGAAAGCAGATAGCGCTGTGGGGAGCACACGCTGTGACCGGCTCGGATGTAGGCATTGCTCCTCTGAGCTCATGGCAGCAGATGGCTTGTTCCTGTACTTGATGGCAGGAGAGAGGCAGGGAAGTGA
>VZTL01096348.1:0-14448 GCA_013400535.1 Scopus umbretta | reverse complement strand
GCTTTGGAGATTTGCTTTTGCTTGGGCTAGTAAAGAAACTATTCCAGGTTCCACAAAGTATGATGAGATCAGTGCTTTATTAAAATACAGCATACTTAGTTTAAATACACGTACTACTTTTATGCTTGTACGTATTTCCTTCGTAATGAGCGCTCGGTTTTCTCCCCCTTCTGAACCACAAGTATGGGCATAAGTACCATCCCTCCCTCGCCCGCACAGCTGATGAGCGTAACCGCTGGCTTTAGGTAGGTGGTAGCCTGTTGCCAGGCGTGGGGGAGCTTCTGTAGCAGACATGTGATGGCTGCCCGAGGAGAGGACCAGGCTACAGAAGAGGTGATGTCTCCCATACCTTTTGCAGCCTTGGAAGCGTACATGGTAGCAATGTTCTGCTAAAAGCAGGATACAGCTAGCTTTGAACTCTACCAGAAGTCAAATGCCTCCTTCCATTCCACATGCCCTCCTGGCACCAGGAAGATCTGTTACATATTTTAGTTATGAAAGCTCAGAGCTGCCTATGAGCTACCTCTGTGTTCTGCAGAGTTCAGGAGAACTCCAGAATTAATAAAGTTTTGTTATATACAGCTAAATAGCTGCCTTACTCGGCTATTCAGAAAAATCTACCAGTTACGTCCTGAGTGCTTATGGAAGATCTCAGGTGAACTCCGGAGAGGCTTATAATTTTGAATGAGTGTACATTCACTGAATATTCAGTTTTCCGTAATCCCCTAAGGGTACCACTAGAGTCTTCTCTGTCTTAATGGCTCTGTGGCTCGTCAGCTCCTGAGATACCTTGACAAGATGGAATGCAGCTGGACTTCATACACTGGGAATCACCCGAAAGTTCACTGCTGCTTGGGAATGTTAGCTGCTCACAGCTGCTTGCAAAACCATGTTTTTTCTCAAGATGCCAGCGGTGATTTTGTAACAGAAGGCAAGCACAAATGCAAAGCAACTTCGCTGGAAGACCAAGGATTTCAGAGTAGCACAGCTGGAAAGAGTAAAGGAAATAAGGGGAGTGACCATGTGCTTTCTGTGAAAGTGCAGGTGGCCCAGAGCAGATGATATGACATTGATAGATATTTGGTCTTCATCAAAGTGCCTCTAAAATTTGCATGCATTCCCTGCGAAGGGATACGAAATACTCCTGTTGTTTCATGCTCTGAATCTAAATAAAAGTTTAGCAAAAAAGTTCCGTTTTAAACTGAAAACAAATCTTGGCATGTTCGTATTACCCGATTACAGTACTTTTAAAGAGTGTTAAATGTCCCTCCTGTTACTCCGCGGCCTGGCTGCGCGGATTGCGGTTCCGTTTGTGCACATCTGCTCGCTCCAGCGCTGTCACCTTTACCAGCGTATTTCGTTACCCGTTTGGAAGGGGGAGAGTTTGTGGGCCTTACAGAGGGCACGGGAGGTAAAAAGTTGAGGACTGCCTGGTAGTGTCAAATCAGACTATTTTGCTGAATGGAGATAAGAAAGGGGAAAGATTCGTAGAGGTTTCTCTCTGTTGATTAATTAGTAAGGAATGCATTGATGACTCATTACGCAAGTGTACAGACCTCATTTCTTCTTCAGATGCAAGATTCCCTAATAACTATAGCAGCATCCGTCGCGGGTTTTGCCAGTTCTGCCCTGGGCTAAGCAGGGATTCCCTAGACTAAAATACTGAACTGACTTCAAAAAACAAACCAAACCTCAAAAAACAACAAACCAAAACCCACCGCTACCCCCTGCTAAACAAACCAACCTCTCCCTGTTTAAGAGTATATATTTTAAGAAAAAAAGAGAGAGTGATAAATACTAGGTATAAAATGTTTTTTTCTTCTTCACTATGAACCCTCAGCTACCATGGATGGCACTTGAAACAATTGACCTCAAGTGATACGTAGCATCGTTTTTGGATAAATGAATTTGAATTTAGAGATTTTTAGATTCAGGGGAATGTGAAACCTAAATCCACAGTCTCTACTCTCTCCCCTCGCAATAGCCTCTCTTAAAACACTTGTGCTTTTCTACAGTAGGCCAATCACAGTAAGTTTAAATTTGTTATGTTTCAGGCAAGAGCTGTGTGTGCGCACCTTTCCCAAAAGATAAGGACATACAGAGTGCCTTTAAACTAAGACTCCTTTTAGCATCCCTGGGTTGTATATGCCAAAATTAAAACTTAGCTTTCCACATGCTGAAATGTTGAAGATTCTCCCAGCTTCTCAGAGTGCTCATGTTAAATTCTTTTAATTGGACCAAAATCTATTTGTAATCTGTATTCTTTCTACTTTGGGACCCTAGAAGTCATGTGTAACAGCATAGTTAACCTGGCTTCATGTTTAGAGTTTGCATTCTAAAAGAGTTTGCCGTGTCCATCTTATTTCCTATATGACTTATTTTAAAATTTTTTTACTCTGAGGAACACGGAAGCAACAGTCTGATCAAAAGCTAGGTTAATCAAAACTGTGTTGAGTTTTCAAAGCCATTTTAAGTTCTTGCAACAGCGGTCGTGGAAGTTCTGTTACGGTTTGTGCCTTTGTCAGTGGTGCCTGACCGGGAAGTTGTGATTGCAGCCCTCAGAGCAGGAAAACACCAGCGGGTTGTGGGGAATTGTTGGTACCATTTTGAGACTTGGGGAAAGAGAAGTGGGGAAGGAAAGCGCTCATCTTCTTAAGAGCTAAGTGATTTCAGTCCTTCTATATGATAAATCTAACTAAGCTTGTCTGTCGTTGCTTCCTTTGTAAAGCCCCCAAACTCCTCAACAAATGGTAAGAAGAAAAAATACTTGCAAGAAGGATTAGAACATGATACTAATGGACTATGTTGATTGTTTGAGAATGTACAAAGCTGTACTGAAAAAAAACATTTCAGTTATTTATTTCACAGAACAAAAGGTAAAATGTACCCCACGGTTGATTGTTTTTACACTAGATGCACTGGCAGAAACTATTAATCCACAAAAATCTGCAAATACAATAGGATCTGTAAACCTGTCATCACTTGAGGAATAAAGAAATTCTTCTAATGCTGCGTGAGTCACAGAAATCAGCAATAACTTACATTTTGAGTAATAATGTTGCTCAGTTGTCTTTTAGCAATTCTTTTTCTGAAGGATTAAAAATAAGAATTATAAAGACCATTGTATTAACGACTGAGGTATTTGCAGGTGTTTTTCTGACCAAATGGGCAGGGTATGTCCCAACAGACATTAAGTCGCTGTCTGTCCATTCTCTTACAACAGCTGAGCAGCCGTACAGGAAGAATACGCTTCATTTGCACCTGTCAGAAGGGGGTATGTCACCATCAGCATTTCAGACTGCTTCAGTTCCAGGTGTTTGGGATTGGATTGGTATCGGTTCAGTGCTTAGGTTTCTGTATATCTCCAGCAGCAAAATTAATCTTCTTAAGTTGTTTTTTTTTTTTTTTTCAATTTAAATGATTTTAATGAATCATAGTAATATGAGGCTCTGGCATAGCTTTTCATTGCTTGAGACTGAGGTCTAAATAGGTTTTACTTTAAGGTGGATAGGTAGAGTTGCACTTTAAAATTTGAGGTATTTGATTGACTGCAAAATTTGACAAACACAGCAATGTTTGGGCTAGGAGGGAGAACTGGCTTCATGCCTATGTTATGCCTAAGCATTTTTTTTCTATCTTACCCTGTTGCACCAGTGCAGGACAATACGTCTGAAAAAAGTTTGCAAGCTTACATGAAACCATGAGTTAATTAGTTTATCAGTGTCCTGGGTTTATGATACATCCTGGTAAACTTGCAAATGCATGTAAGACAGTTCTGGGAAATAGGTTCACAAGCTTCAGTGGAAGCAAAAAGACCTTTCCAGCTGGCTTCTCTTTTCTTGTCATCAATTGCTATTTCTTGAGGAAGTGATGTAGACGCTTTTCACTGTTTCTTTAAATCTCTTTCACAACTTTGAAAATTTGGAAATGCACGCTATTTTCCACTTGGGGAAAAAAAAAAAAGTTACCAGTACTGCCTTGATGTGAGGAAGTAGCAAAACCAATAGATACGATAACTGGTTGAACTCACGTAAGAGTGCTGAAGAACGCTGCTTAAGATGTGTAGATATTCTGAAGTTGGAGCACGTGTTGTAAACACATCGTAACGGACTGGAGAATAGAGGGGCTGAAGTAACTGTTCGCTGCTGCTGTCTAGCGCTGTCGTATGTCGCAGTGTGCCTTCTCCAGACATGCTGCTTCCCATCTTCGCCTGTCAAGAAGATCTTGATTAGCTGAAGTGATTCTCACATTTAGAAATAAAAGTCTGCTGTTCGGGGAAGAATGCATATTTTCATTTAAGTCCTTCTGTTGTTAAAATCAGTAACACACTTACATTCTGATTTGTGATACCTAATGTTTGCATGTTTTCACCTGTCGGGGAAAAACTACCCTAACATCATTTTGCCATAATTCAACAGTCAATGACTTTGACATAAGAAGTAGTTCTGAAGTTTTCTGTGTCAAACATGGTATTGTGTCAGCAAAGGTAAGTTTTGTCCACCTCTCCACCTACATTTCAATCATAAGGAAAGCAAAGCTTCTACCTTAATTTCTTAGAATTCTTTCTAATCGCACATGTAGCAATCTTTATACATACCACTTAGAGTTGTTGTATTTATTTACAAAGTACTTTCTAAAAGGTAAATTTCACAGTGCATTTTGCAAGACCAACAGTGTGTGACAAGCCTTTGCCCATTTTTAAAATTCACAATTGACTAAGGTTATGTTTCTGAATATTGTAAAATATTTTTTGGACAAGACCTTCTACATGCAGATGAACAAGGAGTACAGATGATTATCCTGTATTTAAAATGAAGATCAATAGTGTTTTCCTGGAAGCAGTACACATAACCATAGTTTCACAGGAAAAAGGAAACTTTACATTTTTTTTTTCCTGTACCATTCTGAAATTAAGGCCTGTTGTTCATTTGAAGCTACAGAAGAAAAAAGTGCAATTCTATGTAATTGGTGTGCCTGTTTTCAAATTTAGTGGAGGTGAGCTTACACCATCTCGAGAACACCAGTCACTTAACTGTACCACTAAATGAAATTCCATAGGGTTTAAAAACTGACCTACGTTATATCTTGGAAAACTGGTAGTTTCAAAAACAAACAGAAAAGATGAAGATCTGAGGTGTCAGAAGAATTGTGCCACACTGTATAGTTAAAAGTGGATTCTACGACTGAGTTTGCTTCCAGACATACTTAACGGAAAACTAAACGTCAAACTTACGGGTTTTTTTCTTCTCTTCTTTGTTCTGCAGTGAAGAGAGTTACAACGTCACAGATTACTCTTTGAGGGACCAGCTGGTGGTACAGCAATGCGACAGTGAGGACCTGACTTCTTCTCCTGTAAAGAACGCTTCAGCTATGCTGTACTCGCGGCAGAGTTCTGCAGCTCACCTCTTCAGACTAGCAGTCCTCAGTAACCACGCTGGAGAGAAGGTGGAGATGCTCCTGGGAACAGAGACTCAGTAAGTAAACAGTTACCATTTCTGTAATTTTTCACCTGATCATCTCAACAGGCTGCCTCCCCCCGCCCCGGTGAAGGTAGTATGAAACGCCCAGCTTCTGTCTGGCAAGTTTAAATCAAAATGAAGCGAAGCAAGTTCCCAGGCAGGCAGCCTTTGTGGTGTCTGATCAGCAGTGAGCAAAGGAGCGCTACTGCAGAAATGGTCCTCTGCGTCTCGTGGGCCGTGTTGGTGCCCTGCTCAGGAACGCTGAAGCACTCACTGTGACGCCTGCAACTGCTGTGATCTGCGTGTCCGTACGGTGAGGGGATGCTTCCCAAGAGAGGCAAGGTAACCTCGACAAGCCTTTCTGAGTTTAGTGAGTGGCAGAGCAGGAGAATGTGCAGCTGGTGTAATAACCCCCTAGATACTGGAATAAGTATTTATTGGAATAAAATAAAGCCTCTGCAAACCTAATTCAGTTTATCTAATGTAATCTTGTCATGAGAGGACTCAGCGGTTGTAAGTCCAGGTCATGTTAGTGTCATTCTCTTTCCTTGAGGTTACGGTATAGGAATAATGGAAAATTGAATGCATATGTTAAAATGCTCTGAACTGAAGTATCCATTATTATGTGCTACTGTTTGGGGTCTTCAGGCCAGGAATTAACTGTGCCTCTGCCTTGGAGATCGCCAGCTCCCTAGCCAGTGAACAATGGTGTGGCTGTGCTTTGCAGAGTGTTACTGTGATACCAGTACTGAGAGAAGTAACTTAAGAACACATGAGAGGGTAGAATAGAAGGGAGAAATGACAAGCAAAGCTTTGCACGTATGTGAAACTGGTATGGTCTGAAATAGAGTTCTCCACAAAGGCACCATTCTGACGTTCTGTGAACAGCTGAGTGTCTCTTCTAGATCTACAGCTGAATGGAGAAGTACAAAGTTGGCGGCGGTGTGTTTTCCCCAGGTAGTTCAGTAAGGATCAAAGGAACAAAAAGTATGTTGGGGTAATGCAAAGAGAGTCCATGTTGATGGAAGGTATAGTAAATTCTAGTCAAACAGTGCTTCAGGGGGTTAAAGGATTATCTGTGATAGTTTTGCATAAAAATGCTTCTAAAATACGCAGTAAATAGTGCTTTTATCTACCAGTCACTATGTCCAGAGGGTGAGCGCCTAAAGTAAACCAGAACAGCAAATAGGATACTGTAGTTGAAAGTTCTGTATATGCGTGCATTCTACAGCTTGCTTAAATGGCCGACAAAGAGTTCAGACCATTACAGACCCCGGAGAACAGAACTCGGTGCTGAAGAACTGCAGGTTCCCAAGTTTCTAATGAAGGGTCCATTACAAGCAGTCGAGGTGGTGAGAGTCAGGGTTTCAGGCTCTCTGTAACAACGTTCCGTCTCGTCCACGGTGCTGCTGTGCCCGCCGAGTAATGGAGCCTGTGAATCCAAGTGGAATGCAGGTTACTATGAGGAAAATGTTGCTTTTACTGCTGCAGTTAAGGGAGGCTTCCGTGATACTTGTCTTGGTAAGGCGACCTTGAATAATCTGACTGCAGAGATTCACTTAAGAGTGCTCTGTCTCCAGTACTTTTCTGCACTGGTTTGCTCCATATCATTTTAAAGTATCTTGCCCTAATTGTCAGTTCTTTCCACAGTGTGGCATTTACAGCCAGCGTTCAGGAGGAGGTAGGCACAGGTGCATCCAAAGGCGTAGCGGTGGTAGCGGGCGAACGTTGTTAGGCTATGAACGCAGAATGCTCTCGTCCTGGAGCAGTGATTGGTGAATTATTTATTGTAGCGGTTGGACGGTGCAGAAGTGGGAACAGCAGTGGATTAAATGGGAGGAGGAGTTTGGCACTGCCTTGGGGAAGCTGCGGAGCTGTGCTGGGATAGAGGTGGTCCTTGTTCTCCTGACCAGATTTGAAGAGTATTCT
This sequence comes from Scopus umbretta, assembly GCA_013400535.1. Lineage (NCBI taxonomy): Eukaryota > Metazoa > Chordata > Aves > Pelecaniformes > Scopidae > Scopus > Scopus umbretta. The sequence goes on along the minus strand of VZTL01096348.1, from coordinate 7,060 downwards.
GCTTTAGAAACAAGCAACAAGAAGCGTCTTGTTCTTTCGGGTGCAAATACCCGAGAGGCCATCATTTCTCTGTGGTGCCATTAGCTTCCACACAACCCTTCACAAAAGTGAAAGATTTTATCTGTTTTAGTGGAAGCTGGAGGCGGGATAGAAGACATGAAACAGTGTGCTCCAGACGTATCCCAGCCTGGAAAAATTTACAGTTTTAGGTTTGCTTTCAAAGTTTAGAATAACCCTGAAAGAAACTACAGATCATTAATGATTTCTATTAAAGATCTCATTATAAAGTAAGCAGATGATTCAGACTTGTTTGGAAATGCGTTTTTATTGGGAAAAAAACAGTATATTTTTAGTTGTCTGGGCTTTTTATGAAAAGACATATTGTTCTGCAGATTTATTGTTGAGTTGCTATATAATGGCTGTAATAAAAATAGCGGCCCAGCAGATTGTCATTCAGAGGAAAAGATTCTGAAAAGAACTACTTTATTTGAGAATTACCTACTTTTATAGGGTATTATCTTGTATACAAAAGGTACAGAAAAACTTAACTTTCTCTTAACTTTGAGAAGGACGGGAAGGGAATCTACAACAGGAAGGCCACGCTGGATGGCTTAGAGTGCTTATTGAACAGAGTTTTGCACATGTAAAACTTAAATGTTTTTGCTGACACAAAGATTTCTAGCACAGTTCGATCATGTTTTGTCACCTCATGTGGTGCGTGGTTCCCAAGTACCAAAGTACCAGCGTCCAGTCAGGAACTTTATGTTGCCCTGTGAATAAGGCACAAAACATACCGCATGCACAGATTACGAACGAGTACATACTTAAACTGGGAGGCCATCTGGCATTATCCCATTTTTCTCAGAGCTGTCTGAAAGGAAATACAGTTTTCCTGTTAAGAATGGTTACAGGGAAAGGAAAATAGGAGTCAAAATTACACCTGTTTGTAAAAAAAAGAAACAAAAAAGTTGAGCTCATACAAAATTGTGTACAGATGTTCTTATTTTGGTTGAAACACAAGAAGTTTTAGTATCACCTACTTTTAATGACTGAAATGTCTAAAGTAGCAAGTGTTGTAGTTTTGGCCATCTGTATGAGATCAGCAGGTACCAAATGTTAGTAGGATATCTGCAGTAGTTTCATCTGTGAGGAAGAATGTGTATTGTGATTTTAAAAAAATACAGTTTCTTATTAAAGGTTAAATATTTATATTCAGAATAATCATTGAGATTTTTTTCATTCTGAAAGAAGCATGCTCAGAAAGACTTCCATTCTGAATCCCTTCATCCAAAGGAAGTGCTGACAGTCTGCGAACAGAAAAGAGGTTTCTAGAGCTAGCTGGAAGAAAGGCCACGAGAATGTGTTGGTGTTCTTGGGGGAGAGTGACGAACTTTATCGTGGAATGATGCGCAGTGGGATGTTGGAGTAATTCCTGCCCTCCCTCTGCTCTTCAAGCTGGACTTCACAGACTAACTACAACCCCCTGCTGAACCGTCTCCTCAGTTGCTGAGGGATGGTGCATCGTGGAAGATGCACTCCAGAGGAGTCTCTCATAACTTCTGTAAATGTCCTGTTCTCTGACTCCTCTGAAGACACCATGGTGCTATTTCCAAAGAGAATTTTATTCTGTTTTCAGCTGTTGCAGATTTTTGTCAAAATCAGGTCTCAGCAGAAGGCAGATGTTTTTCATTATTTTTAGTTAAACATTGAAGTTATCCAAATTTAGCAACAATTTTTTTTAGGGGAGGGGGAATAGGAAAATTCAACCCTGCAACTCTGTTGTGTTATTCTAATCTGTACTGATAGCAAAGCCCTTCAACAAACACGAGGTAAAATCTAACTTCACTGAATTGTTTGTTTTGGGAATCAAGTTCAAGTTTTGCCAAAATTCAAAGTCAAAATGATCAAGTTGTTTCAGCTGAGCCATTAACAGGGGTGATTTAAGATTAGTTCTCTTTTTCCTTTACATCTGACATCACTTCCGCTTGTTCCACTCTCTTCCAAAACCATTGTCAGTAATTTGCACTTCTGTGATGTATTGTGTAACATTTAGAATCTAGATAATTCTTTCTGCTCTCCTCAGAAATACTGACACATGTAATCTGAGATTGAGTATGTTTTCCTAGGTTATACAAGGCGAGAGTCAAATGACTCGTTTAGGCCTCCATGGGGTCCCTGCTTCTTTGTGCCGGCTCTCAGATTCCCCAAACCGGCACACCTGGAAACACAAACGTGTCCTTCTGAGAGCATTCTTTTTCACTCTTGCTTTTCATTCTAAGTGCATGTCGCAGATAGTTCTTACAGGAAACCTGTAGGTATTGTATATTAAAATTGCTGTATTCCATTTATCAGATGCCTTGTACATTAGATGGATTTTTTTTTTTTAAAATATGATTGCTAATAAGTATCAGTCACTGACACTAGTGGAGAAGTTTATCTGCATTACTTAAAAATAATTAAAATAAAGTTACATAAGTCATCATGCAGTAGGTCCCACGTATATAAGCTTTTTTACCCTAATCCAACAGGCTTAAAATAGTTAAATATAAGTGAATAATACTAGAAGTAGTATTCACATCACATATTGTGAGAGGAGGAGAAAGGAGGTTTTGTTTTCTTTTCTTTACCAAAAAGAGGAAAAAATTAAATAAAGAATCTCGAAGAAGGAAGTAGTCTTGACTGTTTTCAAGAGCATGAGTTGGGAAACTGAGTTTTGTCTTTGCCGTTTGCAGGAGTGACAGAGCTCGCTGGATTACCGCGCTTGGACAGGAGAGAGACGGGCAGAAAACAGACAGGACAAGTAAGTTAGAACAGGATTCCCAAGAGCTTTGCCACAAGCACGGAAACGCACTGCCGCTTAGTGGGGACGTGAGCAAGCGCGGACTATAAACGCCCTTGGAAGTGGTGGCCGTTTCTTTTCCTGGGCTGGGGTGCTGTAGTATGTGTGAAGCAATATACATTGCTTCCTGTGCCCAGGGGCTGCCTAGAGGGGTTCAGCTTCGCACGGCGATTTTTGTTTGCATTCATTAACACTGGTTCGGACAGTTATTTCAGTCTGTTAGCAAAAGCGCAAAGCCCTCTATGTTTATCCCACGTTTGTGTGTAATTGCTCTGGTAGGAAGCCAGTTGCATAATTTGCTGCCTCCTCTGGGGTTTTTTTGGGGGAGTATACTCGAAGATGGAAATTTTAAAAATAAATTGTATATATATTTTCATGAAGGATACTCTGTTATGCAAATTGTTTAATTCAGCCTGGATTATTTCTCCCACAGCTTTGACTCAGGTGGAGATCATCAGAACTTACACAGCAAAGCAGTCAGATGAACTGTCTCTTCAAGTTGCCGATGTCGTTTTGGTTTATCAAAAAGTAAATGATGGTGAGTGAGAATTTTGCTGCTAGTAACCATCCGTCACTGCAGGTTAATCCAGCTAGAACAATTTGTTTCCTAATAGCATTGTCTGTACAATGAATAAAAAAAAACCTGAGCGTTTTGGTTCAGGTTTCCAAATGACAGCCTTTCTTTAGGCAACAGATGTTCAGAGTAACTCATCGCCTGTCATAATGTATATAGGTAAATAGCTGCAGAATGTATGTACTGGTTGGTTTTGACATGTGAAACGTCCATAAGTAAGAAAGTGAATTCTACCTAAAAACATGGGAGCTCAGACATGTTAGTGAGTGAGCACCAGGTTTGTCTGAGTAAGAGAAACATGTGCATTATTGGTCGTGTCACATACTGTGCTTCCCTGCCTGTTATGTATAGGCATCTAGCACAGTGTTTTTGCCGAAGTTTTCCATAGCATCAAGTACCCTGAGATCAAAATTGATCCTTGCCTGGATGTGCAAGTGATTCTACTGAGTCTCTCACAGTGTGCTGACTCAGTGATCCTTCAAGCTGTCGGCACTTGAAGTACTATGTCCTGACTTAATGATGTTATTCAATATGACATATGAAATCAAAGATCCTATCAGTTGTGCTGCACTGCTTTTGTTAGATTGCCGTTACATTCTTTATATTATTTCAAACAATACATTTGAATTACAATATTTAAAATGTATTACTCATTTCATGTAATATTTATTTTTACATACTATTTTGTTCCTAGTCTGTCCATATAAAAAAAAAACCCCAAAACTGCTGAACCTATCTTAATCTGGTACTTTTTTCACTCCAAAGGGAAATGTATAATGTATGCGATGACTGTGTCAAGTATGACACACACGGTTCTGGCAAAGTATCTTTAACATTACTTGGAAAGGTTTGTTACTCCTTGTCCGTTCACCCTTGCAGGTTGGTATGAAGGGGAGCGACTGCGGGACGGCGAAAGAGGTTGGTTTCCCATGGAGTGTGCTAAAGAAATCACATGTCGTGCCACGATCGACAAGAACATGGAACGGATGGGACGCTTACTTGGACTTGAAACAAATGTCTAGGTGGTTTTTGCTTCTTCGTACATACTGCAGGATTTGCACTAACTGCTGTCAGTGGGGGCACGGTTGCATGCCCTACAAGCGCTCGCATGGAAGATGCAAGTCACCAATGCGGAAAATCTAGTAATGGAGCACTGATGTTTCGGATACTCATCCCTTTGCTTTGCATTTTGAGAACTCTGAACTGAAACCTGGGCTCAAGCAGTAGCAGATTTCAACTAGAAATTTGTTTCTTAGTACTGGAGATGAGCCATGCATCTCTGACTCAAATTTCAGTTTCAACTTTAGTTCCTCCATTGCTGCCTCTTTATGTATTCTTTCTCCATCCATTTTTGAGCATTTTTGACTTTGTTTCACAAGCAGAACTCTGTGTAGCAGTCTGCGTTGAAGACTGAACACCAGAAACTCGGCCAATCCATTGAGCTGGAGGTAATAGCAATATTGGGGGGTTCCCACTCCCAAGAAACTGCAGTGTTACATTCTCGGTACCAGAGAGTATGTTAATGGGATGCTTCCCCGCTGCATCAAAATCTGTGCGTAACCTGAACTACAACCACCAAGCCTGTAATTCATAAAGGACTACCTCTCCAGCACAAATCCAGGGACATCCCAGGCTTCGTGAGAAGTAATAAGATCTCTCTAAGCAGTGTTGGCAAAGCTGACAAAAGCTACAGGGAAGACTCCAGAGAAGTGCCTCCAGTGGTGGCGGTCTCTCCTACAGTGTGTTACTCATTCAGGCAGCTCAGGCTTTTTCTCTATCCAGTGTTGCAAAAGGATTTCTGAAAGCAAGAAAGAGGTACCAATTCTGCAAAGTATATAGTGTTGATTGTCTTGTTCTCAGATCCATTTCAGCACAGGTACTTTAAAGGAGTATTAACAGCTGGAAATGGTGTCCATTTTGTTTCAGTTTCCCCCCTGTGTTTAACTGGGTCTTCATACTAAGTTATTGCTTCAGAGCAAGGATTTTGATGGGACTGCAGAAAACATGAAATACTTTGTTCTAGGTTTGGAGGCTTTGTTCTAGGTTTTTTGTCTTTCTGCTCTTCTGTACTAGAGGAGATTATTTCCTTCTGTGGAGGCATAAAGTTCAACTGAACTTCAGTTTACCTACATCTTCAGCATTTGTTGGCATCATGTTGACTCCACAGGCAAAAAAAGAGGGAGAAGTAAGATCTGTAGTGTGTTGTTAAGGTGCCAGGTCTTCTCACCTCCAGTGTATATAAATGGTAAGACCACCACTGAGGATGGATTTGGAAGCAGACAGCTCAGAACCTTGACTAACTTGGTGTCTTGTTCTCTTTGCCTTCCCCTGCTGCAGTGTGACTTGATGGCATTGGATACTTTAGGCAGAGATAAGGAGGGAGGGGAGAGAGCGATAAAAATGCTACTCGGCCCTTGCTTTCAGAGGAGCTCACATTGGTGCTGCTTCACATGTGCTCTTCTCTAATTCAGAGAAGACTTCTCACAATTGCACTACACACAACACCTGCTAAATTCTTGCATCTGCAGTTTAGCTTTGGATTTCACAGAAAAAAACCAACAACCACTTAATGTTGTGTGAACAAAATGCACTCAAAAATGAAGTAAGTTTCAGTGCATCTTTTCTGTATATAGGTGTGAGTTTGTGTATAAAAGTCTTCACCTTTGTAAGGACCAGCTGATTACTCAGCAGGGTAAAATACATGTTCAATAAAAATGAGGGAAAACGTTGCATTCTTGTTGCATTCCCTGTCTTTTTTTAGGAGGGCTGTATGTTGTTTTATATACTGTAATATGTTGATTCAATTTGTGAATGAATTGGATGCTTTATAAATATGTATCTCTGTAACAATTTAAAATATATTGGGAAAGCAATAATTTTGTACAAAAATACTTACCTTGACAGTCTGACAGTGGTAATACAGCCTTGTAAATTAATTTATAAGTGGACTGATAAAATAGTAATGAGATAGACTATAAATTGAACAAAGACTTATTTAACATAGTAAAAATACTGCTAATACTTTAATGAATTTTATTGTACACAGGCAGATGTTTAACACCCAACTGAATGTATAAATCCAGAGATTAATGTTATTCAGATGTTTTTAATACCTTGTATATATTTTTCATAGCTAGTTTTTCCAAAAATGCTGTAATGTTTTTTAAAGACATTTCTCATTTTTCCTATTGTCAGACACAGTTCTTCAGGAATTAAAGACTTCCATGATTTTATAGGACAACAATCAATAAAATGCTTTTAAATCCTTACTAAAAAAAGCTTCAATTTTCTTTAACAACTTGCAGTTTAACAGTATTTCTTACTGTTGTTAACTTTAAATTTTGTGTGCTGTAAAGATAAATAGCACTAACGTGTTCTCTTCACCTGTCATAAATCCAATTCACATGCATGCCCATGGAAGTTGGAGCGATGGCATAAAATGCAGGCCAAGGGGAACATCTTGTTCTCTCTGTTAGAGACTGTGTCGGGAGAGGGAGATGGGAAGGCAGTCAAGGACACAAGGCTCTTCAACTATCTGCTTCTATAGTAGAGTCGGAAGGGACCTACAACACTTCAGGGCTGACCAAAGTTCAAGCATGAGCATGCTGTTCAGGGCATTGTCCCAATGCCTGTTAAACACTGACAGG
>VZTL01096325.1:0-10419 GCA_013400535.1 Scopus umbretta | reverse complement strand
AACAACTGAAACCAGGACAGCTACCCAACTTTGTACTTCTTTTTTTTCCTCCTTCATAACATTTGGATTATTTAGATAAAATCTTAATGGGTAAGGCTACTGCTCTTCTAGCTTATCCATGCAATTGCCTTAACTCGTTTATATGCAATAATCTCACAAAGAGCTTATACTTTTCACTTTTATCAGCCAAAAAGCATGCTGGAATTAACATATGGTATCTCACTCTATTCACTTTATACCAATTCCAAATACTGAGGGGCAAGTTGTTAGCAGACAGGGAGTAAAACAAGCGTGTAAAATCCATGCCAAGCCCTAAATAGACAAGGGTGTGAACAAGCTCCCCCCGCCCCCTTGTTGTTGAGCAACAGGGGACTGCTCAGCGCCCTCTCCTCAGAGGGACCCTGCAGATATTCCCCTGGGGCAGCACCTGAGGCCCTGAGCAAAAGAATTTGCAAAGTTTTTAGGGAATTTCTGGGAACTGCTCAGAAAGATAAGTCCTGCTTCAAACCAATACATTCTGCTAAGAGCACAGACCAAGCAATAGTAACGTCTCTAAAGTTCAAAAATGTTATCCCGTGTGTGGAAAATGGGATTGTGTATAATCCGTGGTGTACGTTGTTGAATGCGGGTGGATTACATGACCTTCCCCAGTCCTTTCCTGCCCTATTTGCTTTGATCTTCTATTGTATTGCCCAAGTGTCCCACAGTTCCCCGCTCCTGGCCCAGGCTAGACCTCAGGACAACAGGGACAGGCAGTCTGCTTTCCCCAGCGTATTTCTCTTTTTCCTCTTCTAGCAAGGTTTTGTCTCATAGACAGGGATTTGTTTTCCCCTGTCAGTCTAAGAGGGGCTAACTCAGCTGTAGTGTTCATTTTACTTGGGCCAGAAGAAATTATTAATTGTTTTGTTTATTCTCTTTAATCTTAACATTGTTTGTTAACAGCTCCAACTCATACTTGGTCTGGAAGAAAAAAATCAAGTCTTATTTTAGATATTATACATATATATACCTACCTTATAAAAAGGCTGAAAAGCAGACTTTTCCACTGTCTCTTCACATACCATATGCACACACAAATATGATCACATCTCACTTCTTTACATCCTATTCTCATGGGAAAGACAACTTAGCTTAATGACTATTTGCAGAGCCATTTGCGAAGAGGTGGACTGCCATTTCTCATGAAATCACAGCCAAAATAACCTGCTGCTGCAAGAAATCTTTGAAAGGCTTTTGGATATGCAAAATTACTGCGAATTATTATTGCAAATAAGATTCAATTTGTATAAAAGTCTATATCATTCTTGGCATATACCCATGAAGTCCATGGATGATCCTAAGAAAAGGTTTGCCTTGAAAGAGAAAAGGTCATTTTTCCTACCTTAGAAGAGGATTTTAAATGATGGAATACATTCCAAGAATAGGTCTGAGAAGAAAATATGAAAGCTGCAGTCCTATGATCAGAGTGATAATGGGTTTGGTCCCTGATTAAAGAGAGATATTCAGCTTTGATGTACTCTTTGTAGTCAAGGAGTCATAATGAATAAGTAACAAATATCAAGAAAAAGAGTTTGAGAGAAATACAGAAATTAACTCATTCAGATGACCACTGCAAGTCAGACCTACACTGTATTATCCATATCAGTGATTGAGACCCTAATGGCAGATCAGACTTGCTAGCAACATGAACAAATTTGCATCATGGCTAAGAAGAATGGTGGCCTAAAAGGATGCAAAATTTAGGAAGGACAGTTGTCTGTCAGGACAGGTGAAGACGAAGACTATGTCTTGCTGTTGAAGAAATATGTAAAAATATTGCAGGTGACATGAATCCAGAGTGTTTTTGATTCACTGATGAGGCTGATCACTACAGTGTGGGAGATAAATCAGAATTAGACATCCTTGCTTGAGGTAGAGGACAGGGAAATACATCTTTTATAGCAGGACCGTCAAGGGACCAAAGTGGTCTCCCCGCTTCATGTTCCCATACAGATGCTGTAACAATAGTTCAGAGATAAGAAGGATTATCATGAAAAGCAGTAGGCTGACCCTCTTTTCAGCACTGCTCATGCCAAAATGCCTCTGTGCTCTTTACACTGTGTAATCAGGGTTGGGATAAGTTCCATGCCAAGATACACTTCATTCTTCTTTCTATTTACGCTGGGTGCATGCATTGCTTTCCTGACACCAGAGCAATAGGAGCTGTGTAACTTCCAGCTTGTAATGTGATGGGGGTCTTGCAGGAGACCCGTGTTTTGGATCTGGCTATCCCGCAGTCAGGATAAAAAGAATAAAAAATAAGGGGTTACGATAGAGAGCAGTTCATGTGAATGAAGGCAGTTGAGATGGGGAAAACAAAAGCACAGAGACTGTGCTCCTTGGAGCAAACCCAATGATACAAGTACCCTCAGGAGCATGTTTCGAGTGAACAGAGCTTGGGTTAAAATGGCATTGGCGACACTTTTCTCTACATCAGCAAGAACTACCATAGTTTCATTTTGAATGTGACAAACTATTTGGCCTAGAGAAAAAGAGGTATATTTTTCTAAAAGTTGAAATATATCCTTTCAATGTTTTTGCAAATGAAATGTCTCGATGCCTCCAGTTTCCAAGATATTTAATTTCAGGCTGAAGAAGAGTTAGTCTGACTTTCACTTATTATCCATCTTTCTTTGTGATTGTAGAGATTCTATTTCTCTGGAAAAACTGAAAGGTTTCATTTTAGCTCAAAATAAGTCACTTTTCCTCACTGGACGGGTGAATTGCAAATCATCTACTTACTAGATTTTCCATTTGCTGGTAACATCTGTTCAGCAGTTGCTTTTTTCAAAATTTACTACAGCACAGTATTATATCTATGTCTTTCCGTCCCTCCTACATGCAATCTTTTCCTTTCTGCTTTGCTCTGTCTGCTGTCTGTACTTATTGCAGCAGAAAAATGTAGAACATTAGCATCTGTTAATCCTTTTATACCTCAAGTCTTCACATGTTTGGCCAACTCTGCTTTTCATTATGCCTGTCTGTCTCTGGAATAGCCTCAAAATTCCAGATACAGCAAAATAACCCAAAGTGTAGCCTGGCCCCGTGGTACTGCTGGAAGGCTATTTTAGAATTAAGATAATTCAATGGTTTAAGTGTGTTTGCTGGATCCCTAGGAGCAAACTTTTATCCCAGTTTGCAGGGATTTAGCCATTCGGTTGTTATTAATATTGAGCCATGCTGCTGAATATACATGTTCTGTAAGGAAATAACCTAGATTTTAGTGTTTTCCTTTATGCTAGACACTTATTTCAGCAAATAATAGAAAGGATGAAATGAAACTTGTCCTTAGCCTACAATTTTACAGTGGCATGACGGAGAAGGAATGAGAGGCTAAAAAATAGCTAGCAAAGATCTTCACAGTAAATTTGGACCCTGGCTTTTCTTTCACACCATGTTTGAAAGTAATATGTGGGGTAAAATAGAGAGTTGCAATTCCTGCCGAAAGGGTAAGCTGGAGGTAGGTGGAAAAATGGTGGGGGCTGAAGTGAAAAAGGGAAATATAGATGCATCTCGGTCCTGCTATCCCAGCGTGGTTCACCTTGGCAGGCCTAAACGTTGGGTCTTCTAGTGTTCGTCAAACAGAAACACAGATCTGTCCGTGATATGCTTTGAATGAGAGACAATAAGCCCTGTGTTGCATACTTATGTTGATGAAAAGCTGATTTTTGGACTGCTGAGACTGAAACATGCCAAACGTGATCAGCTGCAGAATTAGTCTAACCAATGCAAAAGACTCCAAAAAAGACCAACCGGAACTTTAACCTAAAAAAAGAAAAAAGCCATTTAACATCAATTTTTCAAAAGAAACTGAATTAATTAATAATCAGACAGGTAGGGAAATTCTTTGAGAGGCACAATGATGCTATTTTTGTCTGCCCTTTGTCTCTGAACTTTATTCACGACAAATGTGATTTTAAGTGTAAAGGTTGCTTAAATCACATGGGATGAGAGTGAGAGTCCAGTAAGGACATTTTCTCCTACTGCAGTGCAGAATAAAGTGCCTGGCCCACCTCTAAAACAAGTGAATGCACTTATCCAAAGTAGTTCAGCTTTGATAGTCCACAAGGAGCAATTTTCTTTGCTGCACGTGTGGACCAAAAAGGCCACGACATGGTCCATGTGGCTGTGTGGACAGAGGCCACGACAACCAGGAGGCTGAGGAGGCAGACGCCTAAGTTCCAGCAGTGAGACTGGAGCAAGTGACAGCAGGTGAACCTTGTCCTTTAGGGACTTGGCGTCTACCTCACCCTCTTCAGAAGTTTCATCTGTGAAACCCTCTCCCACAGCTAAGTGTTTCTGTCAGAAACTCTCTTGCCTAGAAAGAAAAAAAAAAAACATTCATTTTCCATCTCATTATAGCCAATAAGGAGAGGTTGGGGCAAAGAAACGGATTTTAATATCCCACTCCCTTGTTTCTGCTCAGCAGGGATAGCATGAGGCAGCAAAACACTTTGCCATCAGACCTAAGGATTTTCATGATGAAATTATGCATTTTTAAAATATAATTGAATGTGCACTGGTGAAAAGAAAAACAAAAGGAAGGGAAACAGCTTTGGAAGCTGGCAAGGTTGGCATGTTCTTATTTATAATTAACAATATAGAGTTAACAAAACTCCACAAAAGAGAGCAGTTTCAGTGACAGTGCGATCTGTTGTGGAATACCCAAGTGCTCAGGCCATTGCCCCAGCACATGGCAGGCCTGGTTTCAAGCCGGGGAAAACCAAATCTGCTAGCGGAGGCCAAAGCCAGCAGAAGATGTCCCTAAGTCACTCCCCCTCGTCTCTCCTGTTTGTTTGCCTTTCACTGCTCTTCTGTCAGGTCTATTGTGCAGACTGTTCCCCGAACACATCCAGTGCCTCTCTGAGCATAACCACTGCTTGCAAACAATATTTATACAACTCAATTTGACATTGAGGCTGAAAAAGGTTAATGGGATCCTCATTTCCAAATGCAGAAAGATGAACATTGTGGAGGATAAAAAATGGAAAGCTTTCTTGGGGTCACCGATGAATAAATGTGAACAGGTGTAAGGTCTGCACAGCAGCGTGTGGCACCACCACTTCTCTGTCCATCACAGGCAAAGCCCTTCTTATTAATGGGCTGACAGGTGTGTTATTCAAACTGCAGAGTTAAAAACATCATTACATTTCTGTAATATTCCACCCACACAGTGAATACTGTAGGAGATGCAATAGTCAGTCTTGCACGTGGAACCACAGCTGACTCATGCACTTGTTTGGAGATATAGGTGCACAGTGTGTCTTTTGAAGTGGCATATACCTGCCTTAGTGGGAGCTAAACCTTCTCTGAACTGGGTTAACAGTAGAAAACAACAGAAGCAGAGCTGCCAGGGCTTCCATTCTAAGTTTTAGCTATGTGTCCTTGTGCAGTATATTAGCAGATGCCAGACAGATCTACCTGTTTCTAAACAACTCATAAAACACAACACAGAAATGACCAAAGCCTGACATTCAGCAGATTTCACATACTCAAATTTTACAAGTTTCAAAAGCAGCTCAACAATGACTGCAAATTGGTAAAGAATATAGTAGCAAATGATAAATTGATTGCCTGCTGTTTCTTTGTGTACTAATTTGTGTTATGGCTTTCCAATCTGAAATTGCTTGAGTAGATTTTTGCTGTTTGTTTTTTTAGCTCAAATTGCAAATGAAATGACTGTGGTAAACTGAATGCATCAAGTGTAATGAAGAATTGATCAATTGTTATGTTGTAGGATTTTTCTGAACAGTGGTTTCTAGCCTATCTTCTTAAGACGAAAATTACAGTTATTAGCCAATTACCAAGTAAGAATGTGAAATTGAGTCTGTTTTTGATAACAGAAAGATGGCAGAAAACCTGAAATAGAGCATGTCTGCCTATAATTGCCTTGTTTTACCTATGGATGATGATACACGTATAACATTTTTTGTTGTATTATTCCCTAGCAAAAGAATTAAGCTCTGGCTATTTCCTCCTTCAGGAATGCTGGGGTTTTTTAAACCATCTTTTTCAATAAAAGGTATAGCTCTATTTTGTAAGCTAAAAGTCTACTCTCACTGTTATCAGGCAAGAAGGAGGTGGAGGAGTAGAAATGAAAGCTCAGCATGGAAATGGCTCTATGGAAATAAAAAATTACTAGGCATCAGCTTGTCTGGTGAGAAGAAACTATACTGCATTATCAGTGTCTAAGAAAGAAAAAGAGTGGTTCCCATCAAGAACACTCCATCCGGCAATCTGATTTTCTTTTATTCACTTTCTAAAGAACAAGAAAGTGCCAGTGCTGCACCTCCTGTGAAAAGCACTGGCACCACATCAACTGTGGTGGAGGAAATCCCCATCCCACCCCATCCCAACCCGTCCCCATGGGAAACCCCACATACAGCCTGACCAGCCACTGATGGACGGAGCTGATTTCCTGGCTCAGAACACCTTCTGAGGACACGAATGTCCCCAGCACATTTGCAGTCGTTTTTAAGTGAGCGTAAATTTTAAATCACACAAACCTACACTGTGGTCAAAGTTAGTTCAGTGCAAACAAGAAAAAATCAGTTGGTTTACCTTCTGCATGGCCGATCCTGATCAAAACACATCTGCCTACAATATGCACCATATGGGGCAACAATTGTCTCATGTTTATCCCTATGCCTCCCTAATCCCCTGTGTCCACTGTAAGCGTGCATATCTGTATCTGCAGCTCTAGCTGGATGGCCTGGGAAAGGCATTTTGCTTTACGCACATATAATTATGGAGATGTTTTTTCATATTATGGTAATTACATCCTAAAAGATTGCGCAGGTAGCAGCTGTAAATGTAATGAAGACTCAGCTGATACCAGCCGAACGGGATTTTTTTTTATAGCAAAAAGCAGCTTATAGCTGAAGTTCTTATAGATTCCTGAAACCCTGATATTTTTATGAATGCTTCTACTACTCCTGGTGAATAAGCAGAGTTCTGTGGAGCAACCAAATCAGAGATGACCCTAAACAAAAAGGAAAATTAGTACCTGTCAGAACAGTGAATGGGGACTAAATTCAGCTAAATAAAAGTAATAAACGCATTTATCCAGATATAAATATATCAACCAGAGGTATGATATTCCCCTGAAATACTACCATGGCTGAGGGAAACTGCTAGCTCGAACTGTGACCATCCTGTTTCTACAGAAGGAAGGCACTAATGCATTTTAATTTTGAAGATAATTATGGCTATATGTACAGAAACCATATCTTTTCGAATGTTGAAGAAACAAACAGTGAGGTTTGCTGATAAACTTGGTTCCTGGAAATCTATTAGACTTAATGTCACACTTCCATGGTTGGGAGTACACAGCTTTATCTTATCACGCTGGCCAGGCAGGCAGCCGACTATTTCTAGCTCATGACCTTTTATTTTAATATTTTTAAATCCATCCAAAGTGCTATAATGCATGAGAAGGGTTTTTGCATCCGCAGCAGGAGCTGCTATGTGCTCGAGACCATTTTGCAATGACTCTTGCCAAGTTTCAAAGAGTGGGCAGCCTACGAGAGGATGAAGAGACAGGATCAATTTTTGGTAGGAAGGTGGTGAGAACCTTCCAGGTTTGTGCATGAGTTGGGAAGTGGAGTGTGTCCATGTACATTGCTGCAGAATGGTAATGAATAAATCCTTACTCCAAAGGCAAGAGCAAACCAAACTATTCTTTCTAAATGTCAAAACCCCAACAGAAAAGCCCATTATAAACATGTGAAGAGTGTGCGGCTGCCGAAACCACTATTGTGCCAGAGAATGGAATGAATAATAGCGACGAATAATAGCAAAACAATAGCAGGAAAAATTGCCTCGTCACCCTGCATACATTAGGAACTAAATCACACCCAGGACACATGCACGAATCTGGCATTTGGCAGCCCTGAGCTGCCTTCAGCTGGAGTCCCCTTATCTTTCCACCAGTCTCTGCTGCATCCTGGATGCACTGACAATAAGTTACTGGTGACACTTTTCCCAACACTACATCATCCATATATAGAATTAAATTGAAGAAGTGGGGGGAAATGTGGCCAAAATTCAGCATTTGTCGTGGGACCGGTCTGGAAAAATGTGTGGCTCGCAAACTGTAATTAGCCTGCGTCGCAGTTGAGGCATGGAAACAGCTCCAGCTCTCAAAAGGGTAAACCATGGAAATCAAATTTCCATCTGAATAGAGCCCAGTGGGTTCTAAAATCAAAACATGTGAGTTCGTTTTTGCTGCTGCTATTTAGAAAAGCTACATTTGCAAGTGTATGTTCAACTGAGATTAGGAGGTAAGAAAGAACCTTTTCATGGTGTTTTACTTTTTCATTCTGAGGGATGAGAGCAAAATAGACCAATCAATAACAATAATTATAATTTTCTTTTTATTGATTGCTCAGAAATCCTTAAAGGCATCATCATTAACTTAGAGATAACTTGAGGAAATTTATGAGGTTTTTAATTCTCTTCTGACACAGCAATAGTAAGTGATTTCTATATTCAGATGCTCAGCCTTCCTGGCTCCGAAGCAGAGCCTGAATTAGTGAGGATGAGACCTGGTAAAATTTAATAGAGTAATTGACACAATTTGGCTTAATTGCTTCTTCTAACTGGCACATTCGATAGATGAGGCTATATTTCGCAAGGCAGGGGAACTACAGGCTTCACTTGTCCTGCCCAGCTGCCTGTTAATTTTAATCCACGTGATCAAGTGTCATCCCTCTTGTGCCCACCATGCTATTCGTGGATGATTTTCATGTTGATGAGAGATGCCAGGTAGCAAGTCCTGGAGAACGAAACATTTTAAAGGACAACACTTCTGCTGGAAACTTCTTGGCTCATCCAGGTCAGTTGGCCATGCATGTGTTGCTGTCCCTGAAAATAAATTCTCGGTTCCTTCATCCTATCTGTTTATGGAAAACTGAAGGAATCACTTTTCAGCACATGTCCTGTAACAGTGCTCCAAACTCCACATTAAACTGCCCAGAAGTTCCTCAGACTTTGCTCATGATTCTTGCAGGGGCCGGTTGTCACCTACTTTTTCAGGCCCTCTTGACACCTCTTCTGGCCCCATGCAAGATGCATGTCCACCTCTATCTGTGTCCTTCTGTGCAAGCTGTACGTAGTGCATTACTCTGCAAAGCATTTAGGGGAAACACAGATGAGAAGAGACATTTCACGTAATCAGTTCCTCCTTTCTAAACCACAAGTTAAAAATAGAAATGCAAGCCAAGATAAGAGATGCTAGCATGAATAAATAATTGTTTTCTCTGGAAGTGAACATTGGCCCTTGGTTTGCCAATAGTATATTGCTTTACTTCATAGCAGACCGGGATGATAAGTGACCTTGTTCCCAGGCAAATGAAACTCAGATGCATCATACAGACAACATCCTGAGATTGTAGGAAGATTTTTTTCAACTACACTTTCTCTCAGGGCCCCAAGCTATCGCCTTTGTGCAGAAAAAAAGAATTGCCTAAGAATTAAGCAATAAACTCACTAATCCTAGCTGGTGGGAGCAATCCGTAGTAAGAATTTCAGTTACATATACTGTAAGTAAAAAGTATCAAGGGTACCATATAGAGCATTCATGGGACTGAGGAAAGAAAGGAACGGGATCTCTTCCCACATCTCTGCCTCTGTCTTTGGTCCTTGGACCACACTCAGGCACTGCAAGAGGATGTATTGCAGGCTACATTTCGTTTCCAACATAGCAGACCCCTAGAGCTGAACGGTCTGAAGCCTGCCTTGAAAGAAGAGTGCTTACCCTGTAAGACATACATGTGAAAGAGTCTTTAATTGTGTGCTGAGATCCCTGCATTACAAGAAGACACTGTGTTTTCAAAACAGTGTAATATCTAAGGGGAAGCATTAAGCTGCAGACTCCTAGAAAACCATGTTCCTGCTTGGCCTGATTTTCCTTCTTCTTATTTCTATCTGTTGCTCAGTACAAATAATATGTATGAAAAATGTCTTATTCTTTTCAGTGGGTGCTCAGCCTCTTCCTAGGTCAAATTGTCTATAATTACATTCATATTACACAATAGTTCATTTATCTCTATCAATTTCATCTTATGAAAACATTATGACTTGCTCAAGACCTGTCCATTATGACTATGTGGTGTTTATACAATGTGCTTCCTTATCATTTCAGTTCAGTAGGAGGTTCTTCTGCTTCTGAATTATCTGAAAATAGCTTTATTTGCTAGCTATCAAGTTTTTTTTTATAAAATTAATATGTTTTGCCTACCAGAGGAGCATGCATGGTTCAAGCATTTTTATATAGTGATCACATTCACTACAAAATTCTGCCTCTGAATATTTTCAGGAATAAAACTTTTGCCATCAGCGTGCATACTAATTGCATTAAAATCTGTCCTGGTTTCAGCT
>VZTL01096317.1:0-11553 GCA_013400535.1 Scopus umbretta | reverse complement strand
CTAATTTTTTTTCCTGATTTCTTAATTTTTATGTTGATTTCAGTATTCTGGAAACAACTCACAAACAAGGAATCTCCTCTTTCAGGTAGAAGTGCCCATGTTCTTTATTGAACTCATATTATGGCTAGAAGAGTAATGCAGTTGGCAGGGGTTGTTCTACGAATGACCTGTGTTAATCCCAGCCCTCTTGAACTGTTCTAGAAGGCCAGACTCTGTCACTTTCTGTTGCAAGTGGTTAACTCTATCGTTATGTTTCCGGTGCTGTAAAACCTTGATCATTAGTGTCCATCTCATGCTTACACATCATAGGACAGAGCCAGAAACCACACAGCTCAGCAGCTATTTTGCATGGATTATAGAAGTGGGTGAAGGTGGGAAGAGGGAGCAGAGTTGCCTGAGCTGATGTTCAGAGCAGAGTTGATGTTCAGTCAGCAGGCCAGTCACCCTGTGCTTCATTTTAGTCAGTCTCTGCCTACCCTTATTCTTTCCTGTGACATTCTTTCCTCACTCACTGTTCTTGTCAGCAGGCGATGAGAGCAGTCTTTGCTCTCACCAGCCCTTTGCCATACGAAGACCCGCAGGCTGTTTGGCACGGGAGAGTCACGCAAAGGAAGCCTGAGTAGGAAGGAGAAAGGAGAGCCTCAGACAGTCATATCTGGGCTGGCTGGTAAGCGGCTGCTAGGTGAGGTAACAAATTTTACCTTCAGAAATGGTAGCCTGCCCTTGTCCTGCTGAGAGCTCTTGTGATGGTGTTTCTGCTGGTACTTTTTTTTTTTTTTTTCCCATGGAGGCAGGATGATTCAATATGCCAATATACTAATCTTTTTGTTTTGTTTTTATAAGCATAATTGTTCCTATATGAGGGATTGAAAAACCAAGGGCAGGACAAAGCGGGAAGCCAGAAGTCAGGGGGAGAGGAGTTAGGAAGTGTTGGTCTGGTAGAAAAGGTAGAATGAGGAGAGGGCAGTTACCATGTTAATCACTCCTGAAAGGCTGGAGGCTCTGGTGTACGTTGTGCAGCCTTATCATGGCCGTTTAGAGGAAGGTTGAGAAATGAATGTGCATAGGCAAGAGTAAAAATGATGAACAAACAGGAGGAGGGTAGATGAAGGGACTGGTCATACAGAGGGAGGTGATGAGGACAGAAAACTTGGGCATGTGGGTAGTGGTAGAGCTGTGCGTGGTGGGCTCGAAATAGAGTCAACTCTTTGGGCAGTTTCTCCAGTTGCAGATTAACTATGCTGTGGATATACAGGCACCAGATTTGGCCTAGAGCGGTCTCAGCTCAGCACTAACAGTTTATTAGTTCAAGTGCTGTGCCATGTTAATACATCTCTGCTGTTTCCAGGACCAGCTTTGCAGTGCAGCTGCTTTCAGACAGTGTCTGAACTAATAAGTCCTGATGGACCCAAGCTGGCTCTGTGCAGACCCACTTGGGTGTTTCTGTGCTGTGCTCCATGTTCCAGGGGATTTTATTAGCTTGGCTGGAAGTCCGGATCTGAACTTGCTTTGTGCAGGGTAGTTGACGTCGATGGTTAAGAAGACCTCCCGAATCAGGATTTCTGGAGGAATCGTGGTACAGAGACACCAAAGTGCTAGTAAGTCCGGAAGGAGCCACATGAACTTCATTGGTGGGTGGCCGCGTTTCCAGATTGTGCTTTTCTGCGTTTCTCATTGCTGTTGGATAATCAGGGATGTTATATTACCCATGTGTCCAAACCCCCCTTTACCCTTGCGAATGTAGAGCTTCCTATACAAGCTTTGTGTTGTATTGGTCTAGCTACTGAACAGGTCTAAGGGAAAAGAAGTATCTACTGAAGGTTAAAACCTGGCCATCTCACAGCTAGAAAGTTGCTAATGATGTGCTTTAGTAGAGGAGATTCTGTCTGTGTTTACTGAGTATTCGTGTACTTTTTTTTTAATCCTACTACCTGAACCAATAAGATTTTTTTAATGTGTGTATAGGAAATTTCTACTTGCTTTGTGAGTTGGGCCCATGGAACTAACATTTTTAAAGATTTCTCTGAAAATCATAGGAACTAGAAATTATTTTCTAGACAGAGGAATGACACTGAAACCCCACTTGACTGTAGGGTTCTAAGGGCAGGGCTCTGGAAAACCCTCAAATACTGCGATACAGTTGCTGTGTGTGACACAGATCTGATCTGGGCTCTGTATAACAAATAAACATGCTTACGTAATGGCTTCAAACTGCTCTTATCAATAGCAACCAAAATCACACTAGCTGCTTAACAGGATGGGTGTGAAGGGCAGTCTCTTTTCGGTACACTTTCTCAGGGATAGGTGTTATATCAGAACTGGAACTATTTATATCTCTCGCTGGTTTTAGCAAAGAGGTCAGGATCTGAAGGCAGTTTTCTAAGTCTGGTGTTCTGCTCTACGCCTAAAGTTAGGACTGCTGTATTTAATTTGTTCTGTGTTTGTCGGTATCAGGAAAAGAAGTAGGGGTTAACTGCAAGCTGAAAATTATTTTCAACCTTTATTTTTCTGAACTAGGCCAGTTTAGTTGACTGCATTTTTTTCAGTCTGCTATTTTCTTAAACAGTAAATTGATTAGCTTTTTTATTGTTTTATAGGACCTGCCATATGAATAGCACTGGAAGGATCGCAAGGGGGGCAAATTTAACAATCCTATTATTTTTAGGAATTACTTATTTAAAAATAGAAGGAGCAGTTTCACATTAGACTTGGCAAGTTGTTTGAACAAATCTCATATATGCCAAAAGTCAGATGGAGGCAGAAATAAATGGACTGTGATGCTAAACCATAGGGCATCAGCACACATTAAATTAATCCTTCGTTCTTTCAAATGAGACTAAGGAACTTTTGTCTCTGCAACAACAGAGGAAGCATTTGACTTGAAAATTTTGGGTCATACTGAGAGAAGATGTCACAGCAAAAGAAGCTGTGGAATACATAATGCTGAAAGTAGTTTGCTTTAAAAGCTGAAGTAGGCAGGTTTTATATTTTTTTCCATTCTTGCACCTTGCACTTAATGCTTTGATACATGCTTTTATTTAGCATTTAAAAACTGGTTCAATTTATCTGCTGCAAAACAGACCACACTGCTGGGTTGTTAGGGAGCTTGATTCAGAAGTTGTAATGAATGTCAAAATTGAGCAGGATACTTGAACATCAATACTTCCAGAATAAATCAGATAAAGAACTTGGAAATAATGTTTACAATAAACAAATATATATGTTTTTTAACAGCTGACTTAAAACATTAGAAAGATTATATAAAATATGTGCACGTATTTATATACCTTTTTAATAAGATGAATGTGAATACATTTATTTTAGAAGTTAGCACTCTGTGGGCATATTTTACTGAACCCTAAATCAGCATTTGCGTCTCCTGAACAAAGCCTTTTGCCTGCAGGTAATTTGCACCATTTCTTATATGTCATCTCTTAACAGGCATACTGAGCTCAGCTGTGTATAAAGCAGATATAACTGGCAAGCTAAGGAGCCAGAAGGAAGCATAGCAAATAAAATAACTGAAAAGAAATGTTTTAATGTGTAACACCATCTCCTACTTCTGCTTTCTGCCATCTGGCTTGGAAGAGATCAACTTATGCCAACTTAGGCCTCTCTGCACATGGGAATAGGGCTGATTCAGCCAGTAATACAGCTGCACCAGTGTTGACCCTATAAATATTGAGAAGGGAAGTCTGAAGTTTCTATCCCTTCCAGTGATAACCTGTTCTTGAACTTCTCAAGATTGACCTCTCCTTCATTCAGCTCAAACCCCTGCATGATCTGCCTAGCATCCAGATTTCAGTAATGGATGAATTAGTACTGTCCATTGCTGCCAGTGAGGCTGTGAACATGTTTTTTTGGCCTAAGTAGTGAACTGTGCCAGCATAATGGGAAGCCAAAAGATGCTCTCAGGCAGAAGTCCTAGTATTTAGCTGTATTGTGTAGCTGTGTACTGGAGCAAAAGACCACTCAAACTGTCTAGTAGCATTTCCATGTGAAGTCTTGCTCAAGATAAGAAATAGTGCCATTTTTAGGTATCACTGTGTTTTATTGTAGGATTTTTGGGTGAAGGGGGAGCCAGAAAGACTTTAAGGGGTGTAAATTATGTCACATTATTTCCTTTGGGCACTAATTAATAAATGCTGTGATTACCAAGCTGATAACCATTCTGTCTTTTACAACAGGCATGGCAAAAGTCCCCTCACTGAAGCTAGTACTGTGTATGGTCAAGGAGAGGGTAAGGTGGTGAGATAACATCAAGTTAACTTAACTGAGTAACATCTAAGAAGATATTTCCAAAAATCAAGTGTGTGCAAGTGCGCAGCCATACTTTGTATGTAAGCACCTGCGAAAGAGGCTGTTTGCAGAGGTAAATCGAGCTGTGAGCCATTTAGTACTCCCCTGAGAGTATAGTGAGCCAAGGAAGCAACAATGTAGTCTTGTGGCTCATCTCTTGCTTTCCCACCTCTGTAAAGTCACATACTATCTAGTTTTCTAATTAGCTAACGCTGGTCAAAGACCCCAGTGTCACATAGAAAGTAGGTTATATTCTATGCCATCTGCTCCTGCCATGGGTTCTGTCCCTTTGTTCTGGTGATCATGTAACCATATGGTGAATGAGAATAGCTTACTGATCTGGGTGAAAATGAATACTTCTTTTTTGTGACTGGTTATTTCTCAGTTGGATCAGTGAAATCAGCTGACTTGCTGTCTGGCCACAAGATTGCTAGTTTTGATGGAAAGAAAGCGGTAGAGATGCGCAACAGGGAGGAAGCAGAGGTGGGGAGCTCAGGGCTGTGCTTTTCAATGGCCTGTGATCTTTGGTCATTTGAAGCCATTCATGAAACTGTATCTTCAGTCTGCGCATAGGTGAATTCATTCATTATGGTAATAGTTAATTACTTTGTAACTTATAAAAATTGTCAAAAGTTTGGGTGATACAGAGTACTGGATTTATTAATTAATTTTCCCTGGGCTTTTTTCAGGACGGTAGACACAGGCACTGAATTAAAGCCATTTACTTCAGGTTGACTGATTCTAAAATGAACATAAATAAAATTATTATTAGATCTAACATATCTGTACCCTTACGTTACATAGTTTAAAGTCTTCCATGAAATGTCCATTTAATGGGCTCCATCATAATATCTCCATCTGACACACCTTTTGTGCATGGTTAGAAGTTAAGAAGGGAATGGAAAAGACTCGTGTAGGTGACGTATGGTTTAATATCTGTTTTTAAATGAAATCTTAACTTTATATTTCCAGACTTTTAAATAATCCCATTTTTTTGCAGGGTGATGGTGGTAGGGAAATTTGTGCTCTCAGAGGATTTTTTCCTCTTACGCAGTTGACAGATATTTACAGCCTTTTTGCTTGCTTGGCTGTCAGCTTTTTGAATGGGAATTCCATATAACTTGGTATTAGTATGTTATATATAGTATTCTATAAGCAATTTTTTTTAAAGGAGGTGAATAGACTTTACATCATCCATAACAGTTTCCTAGATCTTAGTGGGACTTCTATGTTCTTTTCCAATTTATTCATGTTGCTGTACCAACTAACACTTTTTAAAATGGTCATATTCATTAGTACCTCATATCTATCCATTGTGGAATAAATGATTGTCAGAAATTCTTTGACAGCTGGTTCATTTTCACTTTGTTCTGTTTATATATTTTATAGAATTTGCCTGGTTGTATGTCTGACCTCTACAAAATACAATAGGGTTTTCTCCTTTTCTGTAATGGAAAGCTTTGTTTAAGCTTTAACAGTCTCTTTCCCTCAGCTTCAGGATTCTGAGGTTCTGTCTGTAGACTCCGGTACCACTGATGGATATATCAACCACATTTTTAGATGGACTTTGTGTGATTTGCTTGATAGTGAATGGACAGTAGAGTGTAACTTCAGCAAAGCAGAAGTACTTACCAGCCCGCTGTTGGCATTTAATTGCCCTTCATTTTGCTTACCTCAGAACTCCCTCCTCTGGTATAGCCCTAGTGGTACTTCAGATGGATTCATTCTGTGTTGCTGGAGGTGTCTGTAAGCTCAATGGAAACAGAGGCATATGCTTGCAGGGGAAGATACAGGTGGGTTTAGGCTTTAGGTGGGTTCAGCTGCCTCCTGGAAGTGCCTGTCATCTGCCTTCCCTGGCAATTTAGAGAGTGGCTTGCTAATTGAGCTCCTTGGGACAGGATTAATTGAACCTTCTCTGTACCCTTGTATCAGTTTTTTGTAGCCTTGTATAGTGAATGTTGTCCTAGGAGAATAGCATGCTGTACTGGCACATCTGTTAGTAAGCTGACCTGTACTGACTATGTGTTACCTGCAGCTTACAGCTGCAAGACAGTTGGCAGAGAGTATAATAGTCAGAAAGGTATTACCTCTCTCACTTGTTATTCTTGTAGATGAACAAGTTTCTCAGGGCTGAGCTATGAAAACTGTTGTAGTAAGCGTAGTGGCAGTCATCTGATGTTTTCCTTTAGGAAAAGCTCTTCCTGTAATGTCCCTTTGTCTGCCTATTTTTTGTAAGATTATTCCTTATCTGGATGTGAATCTTAAAACAAAAAATAAAGACATAGTTTAACTCCTAGTTTTGCTAGAAAATTGCAACAGTACTGCTTTTTAAGAAGTCTTTATTTATTTAGCTATAAGAGATCCTTGCTCAAATACAAGGACTGATAAATGTAATGACATTAAAGAAATCCAGTTACCTTTCCTGGCTAGAGGCCAGAACACACACAAGTTGGGTTTGGACACCTAACTTCAAAAATCCCTTGCTCAGCATTTTCCTAGTCATGAGGTGTTTAAATTCAGATAAATAGGGCCTTCTTTGCCCTTGGTGATGTTAATATTGCATCCAGTTTTCCAAGCAGTCGTTCTCCCAATTGCTTCTTTTTGTCTGCCAACTTGACATTCAGTAGAGCCCATCTGTAATAAAAATAGACTTCAGATGCCCCTGGAAATGGAGTGGGGTATTGCCTACATTGTGAGGAAACTGAAGGTAAAAGAAACTCAGAGAAACCACTTTTGCCTTTGCCCACTCCTCCCTTCTTGTTCATGCGTGCACATGCGTGTCCCTTCTGGTAAACCATCTTCAGTGGCAGCTGTGTGGAGAATGTGACGTATACTCTGATCCCATCAGCATGAGATACTGGGACTGAAGGCTGCAACTCAGACTTGAGTTCATTAAACTCAGTTCATTAGGGTATGATCGCTGCTGTCCTCTGTGCAGCGATGAACCCCATGGAGCTTGGGGAGGACCAAAGAACTAAATGGGCACAGCATTTCTCTTGGCATGGGGAAGAGCTCCTGGCTGAGCCAAAGCAGCTGCAGGGCCAGGCTGCGTGTACGAAGGGGCAGAGCAGAGGGTGCTGAGCCTGGGATAGCACAGGGTGGGCCTTAGTGATGGGGGGCAGCTCTCTGGTTTGGGAAGGCAGAGGATTGACGAGGAAGAGATGGGACACTGTATCCCTTGGATTTGTCACACTTGAGTGCTTCAAGTGTGCAGGTGTCTCCCAGGCTTAGCGGGGTTGGATAAATTCAGTGTGTTACTGGAAGGCTAGGAAAAGAACATTTTGACTAAATAAAGATGTGAACTTCATTAAAAACAGCCACATTAGGAAGGATTGTCTACTTAATTGTTCACGTTATACAAGATGCACCTTATGGCTCAGCTGGACTCATTCCCAGTGTTCATAAATCTATGCATGAAGAAAGCAGAGCAAGTGAGTGCTAAAAGTTCCTTTGGTTTTGGTTTTTTTTAAAATTTGCTTTTTGTTTTAAATTTTGAAACCCACATTTAGTGTGTATATTTTAACATGTTCATGTGAAATACATCAAAGTAAACACATGCAGTGTGTTTCTTTCGCTGTCATTAATCAGTATAGTGTTTTAAAAAGTAACAACGTTAAACTGTGGTCAAGAATTGAAATATACACAGCTCTAGAAATTTGAAGTTTGTCTTTGCCAGGGCAAATGTAGCTTGACAACCGTGTGTGTTTATGTATCAGCATATGAAGCGAGTCTGGTTAGCAAATACGGATTTTTTCCATTAAAACCCCTCAACTTATATTGAAACTTTTTAAAGCAATTTTTCAAGCTACCTGAAGACTCAGCTAAAAAATCAGGGGAAGAAAATGACTGTAAATTCTCTGAACCACTCTGAGAGCTATTGTCCTCCAACATTTTATCACAAAATGCACTTGCGTTTTAAGCCCTACTTATGTCTTTATCTGGGCGATTTCTGTTTGTGACACAACTGAATAACCAGGAGTGGATGTGAAAGATGAGGGTTATTTGTTGGGTGTTTTTTTTTACCACTGAGGTGCCAGTGAACAGCCTGTGAGAAGTCCACCTGTCCTTTCTGGGAGTGCTGGGGAGAGGCTTTCAGCCAGAGTGGAGGATGGCTATTTTTGGTTGTACTTGAGGTTCCTACTTCCCTGTTTTCCACAGAAAAGAACTGTGCTATCTCCCTCTCTGCAAACGTTCTGGATGCTACTGAAAGGGGAAGGATGATGTGGCACTTCTGTTCCTTCCAGCAGCCTCCCTTGCGAATGGCTGCGCAGCCTGCCTCGGCTGCTCCTCTCTGCTTTCCTCAGCAGCACCATAACGCAAACGTCAGCCTGATCCCTGTCAGTCCATTCTCTGGGGTCTGCATACTGGTTATGTATGTGAAATGCTTTAGTAATTTTCCTTGCTCTGATGAATGCCTATGTGAAAGGAATTGGGATGGAACTGTCAGTGTGCAAGCTGAGGAAGATGGTGCTGTCATGTTGCCTGCTCTTCACCCAGATGCGGGAAGTTGTTTTCATAAATATAAGTTAGACTTTCCCTACAAAGAGAACTTGGATAGAATATAATTAACTGGGGTTCCTTACAGATGTTTCTTCAGATTTGAATCAGCATCCTTGTGGGAGCTGTTTCCCTTCTAATTTTTTCTTAATTTCACAAGAGAAATCATACTTTTGTGGCTCTGCTTTTGTCTTTTTTTACTTAGACACTGAAAGAGAACAACTATCAGAGACTTAAGCCAGAGGTGCTGTATTCTCTCAGCTTCTTTATCCTGTGAGGGGAATTAAATGCACCCTTATTTCTCAAAATTATATGTAACAGATAAACAAGCGTGCATATTTTTCACAGAAGTAACAACGACTTAGACAATTCCTGTCCCGTATTCCTGTATAATCTGACTTCCTGAAAGCTTTAGAGGACCACTGTTTCTTCCTACAAATATTTTACCTTTTGCACTTTTGACTTTTTAATGTCCACACTGTGCTTGGCCTAACTTACCAAAGTATTCTCATTGTCTTTGTGACTAATCAGAGCAACATATCAGTTCATCTCACTTAACTGAGATGTCAAACTTAGGAGCTCTCTTGCCTTAGGCTTTCTAGGGGGAAGTGGTTTTCAAAATATACATCATCCCCAGGTGCATATCTGTCCTGTGGCAGATAGAGAGTGCCAGGAAGTCTGGAATCATAATTTAGGTGCCTTGATCAGGTAGGATGAATTTGGGCTGAGGCATATAACTTTTGGGCAGAAAATATGTGAGTTTTCAAAAACTGTGAATGTAATTAATTCTGAATGTCTTGGAGAAGCATGGCAGAACGTGAAATACTTCTCAATTTACAAGTTCATAACTCTTTCCTCTCCCCCTACAGAGGCTGCTACTGACCCCCCTAAGACACCTGACAGCGAACCTTTGTTTACAAAACTGCGCAATCCAAGCACAGGCAAGTTTTGGAATTGTGACATGAGCCTGTTAATGTTCTGGTTGATTACCTCCAACACCAAAAGATTGATATTTTGCAAGCTGAAATAATGGTGGTAGTATTAGTCTTATGTGCCAAAGATACTGCTGGTGATGCCAGATAGTTAATGCTGTGCAAACATTCAGGATTTCTTTTATAATTTTAATTGGTCAAACTGTTTATTCATCAGGAATATTGGCAGAACAAAAAAGAGGTGTAATTTAAGTTCTGGTTTTAAGTGTATTAGTTTTTGGGGAGCTTACAGTGTGGGTGTTGAGCTGAAGCTTTTTTTGAATCCAAATTTAGGCTTCGTAGCATTCATCTTATGCTAGAAGATAAATAGTCAGAGTTAGAAGAAGTGATTCAGTTCTATTTACCAAGCTTTTTGAGTCTTTTCATTTTTAAATCTGATTTTCTTTTTGCCCTGGTCCAAATGATGGTGTCTCTTTTCCCGTTAATAGATGATGAGGCACTTTGAATTCAAAATACATTGGAAAGACCAGCAAATGCGGGCGATACAATGACACCATCATCCAACAATTACTTTCTTCTACTCAGATTGTTCTTTTTGTCAAGGATTTGTTATATTATATAAGTAATGTAATAATAGGAGTATGAGATACTGCAGCAGAAACTTGCAGTAAGCCTTTGTTAGAGTTACCATATTTTGATTGAAAAATATGTTTCATGCTGTTTTTTTTTCTTTTCACAAGCTTGGGGTTTTTTTCTGTAGATTTAAGTTGTATGTTTTTGTTTTGAAATTCACTGCTTATTTATATGTGCTTGTAACTAAAGTCTTCAGGTACATTTTAATGTCACAATATAGCAAATGCAACTTGTTCTTGAAAGAGGAAAATAATTAAAAACAATAGATACAGAATGTGAAAACACTTGTCATGATACCTGTTTTTTGATTGCTCAGATTTACAGTGGGAATATATAGCCACAGATATTTTCCACCTGCTGTATTACATTTGCTTTCTCATTTGTTGTGTTTTTAAAAGCATATATATTAATTTGCTTTTCTCTATGGACAAAGAGATCTGTTTACCTTGTAGAATCAGAGATCTTGGGGAAGGTTTCTGGGGAAAACCTAAAGTACAATCATTGCCTGGGTGTGTTCCTTTAGAATTTACAGGAGCTTATTTATAGACCTGCATAAACTTTCAGTTATGTAGCCTATTGTAAGTATAGGGTCTGAACATTGAAGGACTGAGAACACCCTATTAATGTATTTTCCTTACATTTGGGTCTAACATGAATTGTTGATGCCAGATATTGTATAAATATGCACTGAAGGACTCAGCACACTATAGAATTCATGCCAACCACTTCATTAAATAGAAGTATGCATCGTCCTTTTCATAGACAGGTAAAAAGGACAAAATTTCTATCCATTACAAGGACTATAAACTAGGGTTCAGCCTGCAATTCGGAAGTACCACAAAAAGCATTTTTCAAAGTGCTGAACTCAAAGAAGGGAAATAACCATACCACAAGACGTAAGCAACTAATTGAAGTGGTAAAGTTGTGAGCAAAGCTGCCGAGGTTCTCTCTCCATCCCCTGGAGTTTCTGTCTAATGACACTGTTGGGAACCTGTGGTGACTGTCCTTTTAACATAAGCAAATAAATTAAGGAGCTGGAGTTAGGCAATAGGAATGGTCCCTTTCCCAATATTTCGTAACTCGCCACTGCATTTGGTAGCATGCTGTGCTGATTTTGGCTGGGGTGGAGTTAATGTTCTTCAGAGCGGCTAGTATGGGGCTGTTTTGGCTTTGTGCTCAAAACAGTGTTGAT
>VZTL01096304.1:0-10877 GCA_013400535.1 Scopus umbretta | reverse complement strand
ACCTGGGCACACTGCTGGCATGAGACCGCTCTTGCCCCTTGATGGTAAGTATAGGACTGAGCTGCTGGTGGGATGTGGCTGACAGGTAGCTTGCAGAACACGCTGCTTTCCCCATCACATATGTGGCAATCAAAGCCCCGCACACAAAGGCCCAGTGCTTGGATGAGGTTTTACCCGGTTGGTCTGAAAGGGCAGGTCTCCTGCTTCTTTGTTTAAATGCTAGCCCATTTGTTGACTTGGAGGCACCCACTCCTCAGTGGTGACAGCAGCAGTGAAATCATATATCACTCTAATGAGCGTCCCTTCAATAACCATTGCCCTGATTTTTGATACCTGGAGAGAAGATGCACCAGCTAGGGAAGAATTTATCAAAAACACGCCACTGACTAGACATCAGAGGGAACCTCAAAGGGACAGTGAACTAGAACAAAGAACAAAAACATTTACAGAAGTGCTATGCCGAAAAAAAGGGAAAGGAAAAAACTGTACTAACAACAGTAACAAGGTCAGCTATAAAACCAGAATTAAAAGGCACTGCTGGGGAAAAGACGACGACTCAAAAAAGCACCAAGAACTAAGAACACAGCTTGCCAATCAGATCTACACAGATTCCCCTTGATATCTTCCCACTAACAGGCTTTCCTGCAGGACAAGTAAAAAGTTTAAGCGACTGGCTCCGGGAAGGTTGGCTAGAAGCAGGAGAGCAGCATTCACAGCTTTTAACAGAGATCTTCAGGTTCTGCATCAATGGGATTGCTCAAAGGCGCGGAGGCTTGGCGAGCGGAGCCGTGCAGCAGCCAGGGCCGGGAGCGGGAGCAGCCCTCCAGCAAGGCGCCGCAGCAAACCCCATTTAGGCCTGCTTCACGATCTGAATAATTATTAATGGAGGTCGGCACCCGAACAGATTTCTGGGTGCCCTGAGCACATGCTGCCTTTGCCACTCCTGCCACTTTTAGCCAGGGGGAGGCACTGGTTTAAATCGGCGCAGATAAAGGTCCAGCCCTGGGCTTCACCAAAGTAGTGCTAAAATTAGGATTGGTTGAAATCTTGCAAAAAAGCATTTCCTGCAGAAACACTCCACAACAAAAGAAGGATTTACTTTTTTTCTTGAAGATTTCAACCAATTTGTGGGAATATGAAAGTTTTCAGCATTCCACCAAAATACCCGAGGCCTTTTCTACACGGAAAGGTCATTACACGGCAGCCCTTTTTGCCTCCTGCACATACGCATTCATTCCACCGTCCACCCAAAGGGAGAGCCTTTTTCTCCCTCCCAGCCTTGGTGGTGACATCCATACAACACATCAGCTCTGTTTCCCCAAGGTTGTCGAAACCAGGTATGCCCCATATGAAAAACTAGTGGAAGAAAATCAGCTTGAGATCTTCATCCTGAGTTTTCCTGTTCCTTCATTGCCGTGGGAAGCACAGGTGATTCATAGCAAATACCGTACCACAGTGTGAATATTCTGGGCACAGATGACAGAGCAAATTTCAGAGGCAAGACAGCTTCACAGCTTGGACTTTTACTCTGGGGTCCTAATTTCTGCCTACAGAAACTTCAAGAAAACTGAGCAAACTTCTCCCAAAAGCGAGGTTTTCTATCTTGCAAGCCCTGATGTGACCCCATCGCATCTAGGCAGCACGTCACACCTGAGGTGGAGACGTGCATAAACACAAGCATGTAGATGGAGATTGTAGGTGCCCTGAGGCATGTCCTTGACCTCCGCACACTCCATCAGGAGGCACAAGTTCTCCCGTTGGTTGGCGGTGTAACCACCAGCTCCTGCACAGGTCTCCTGCAGGCCCTGAAGAGTCCAATGTGGCACGAGATGCCTACGCTTAGGCCACTGAACCGCTCCTGACATATCACAGAGCTTGAAATATCTTCCATGGCAACAGGCACTCTGCATCAGGGAGGGAGCTGGTTACCCCAGCCCGTCAGTGGAGAAGAACAGGTATCTCTGGAGGAGGATGAGAGCAGGAGCCGAACTTTGCTGCTCCGAGCTGCTCCTACAGGAGCCCCTCTTTCACTGGAAGCAATGTGGGCAAGTCTGAACACCGAGACCAAACGTTAGGCAGCACGGGTACCCTGTAATCACACACCTCCCACCAATATCTCTCTAAAATCAGGACAGCTTCTATGAGCTAATATTGCAGGGCTGGGTACTAATATTTCATTTTTAAAGCAGGTCCTGCTTGCTTTTTTCCTGGTCCCTTCCCTGCGAAGCTGTGCTTGTTAGCGAAAGTGAAGAGACTTTTGATTTCTAAAGCCAATGTTAGAATGAGCATTTCCCCGTGAGAGCACCTGGTTCTCGTGTTTAATGAGTAAACACAAGGAAACAGAAGCTTGAAGAATGATTGTTCCCAACATCATTACTTCTGAACCCGACATTAAAGCGAAGTAAAAGACAACAGCACAGCAGTTCTTTGTTTTTCCACCACTCTTCCTAAAAAATATCTTTAATGAGACGCATTTGAAGTCTAACATGGGGCCGTTCTCCTAGATTATAATTGATAAATCTTCCAAAGTGGTATGGGGAAAGGATTGTGTAATAATTACTTGTTTCTTTTGAGGAAATAAATAAAATATGAAAAATGTAATTACTAACCAGCAAAATGCAGCGAGCGGGTTTCCCGCCGCTCCGCCGACCAGAGTGTGCAGAGAGTCGGGATTTCAAAAGTCTCTCTCCGAGTTCAGCATGACACACAGTGATGTTGCTGCTGCTCGTGTTTGTTTTCCAAGTGCCAACTTTTCCAGTCGGAGTCACTCGTTCGTTTGAAGTCTTCACATTTACTCCTTTGCCACAATTAATTTTTCTTAAAAAAGGAACAAATTGCTGTCTTTGTTGGGTGGGCGGTGTGGGAGTTGATTGCCTTCAGAGCGGCAGGGAGGGCTTCTCCCAGCCGCCAGCGAGGAGGACGGGGCTGGCATGCCGGGGCTCCCCGGGCAGGTGGGGGCCATCGGGGACCCGTCCCCCCCCAGCGCGTCGGGAGGTGTGATATTCACCGCGTGTGCTCGGCGGAGACTTGGTTTTCCCCACACCCCAGCTCCTCCTTGCTCTGTTGCCCGCACTCCCATGGGCAATTATTTCCAAATTTTCTGAAAAAAACACGCGTAGCGTGGAAAGCTCATGCTCCACCTCAGT
Source organism: Scopus umbretta (assembly GCA_013400535.1). NCBI lineage: Eukaryota > Metazoa > Chordata > Aves > Pelecaniformes > Scopidae > Scopus > Scopus umbretta. The sequence goes on along the minus strand of VZTL01096304.1, from coordinate 7,731 downwards.
CATAAATTGTTCAGAAATTCTCAGCCTAACCCACAGACAAAACTTTTATTCAGCCTTAAACTAGTTCAAGTACCAGGTTTCTTATTCTCAGATAAAGCTGTCAAATATGTATTCAAATATATATATTCATGCCTTCTAGACCTTTTCCTTTTCTTGCTTTTTTAACCATTGCTTTGAACAACAGCATGCAAATTTAATGGATTTAGAAGACTTCAAGCCAATTCTCCCCTTCCTAATTTCATAAAATGTTATCATAAATGTTTTATGGTGTTTAAAAAAAAAAATCCTTCCTTAAAGTAACAATTTAAATTTTTCATGCACAATGAAGACCTTTATCTTATTCACAGTTGTCATTTTCTGTTTAGCACCACAACACAATACTAATAAAAAAATGCAATTGGATTGCCTTAAGCAGTTTTGCCGATTTTAATGTATGGTACAGCTTTGTTCGTGTTATTCCTTTCTATAGAGCATCCTTAGATCATTATTCTCCAAGAACATCATTTATTGGTTTTTAGAGAGGGCAGGTTACTTACAGAGTATGCCTTCCCTACAAAAAAAGTGTGACTTTTTGATTCAAATAATGCGTGGTAAAATTCTAGCGAAGACAACGATTAACAAATTATAGTAGTTTTCTGAATTATAATCATTCAGTTTGGTCCTGGCCCTGTAACCTCCAGTCTGATTAATACTGGAAAGCAATTTTCAGCAAAGTGGTATAAAATATTTCACTATGAAACCAAGGACAGACCACAGCGCCACGTCTGACACGCTGTCGGCAAAACAAACCTTTCTTGGTTGAGGTTCCTCCTCATCTGTAGGCCAAGAAGAGCGTTTGTCTACAAATAAGGTTGAAAGGCCCAGAAAACTCTTCCTCTCAGTCTAAGCTGCAGATGAATTAATCCTGGAGCAACCCAGAGACGGGGCAGGACATGCAGCCTGAGCGCAGGGCAAGTAGAGCACCTGGGAATGGTCTCAGTGGCAGCAAATCCCCCGGGACCGAGGCTGTTCCCTGCAGTGCTGAAGAGAAGAAATGAATGTTGGGTCTCCTCATTGAATAGATTTGCAGCTTTCCAGACTCTGGGCTCAAAAGTGCATCTCTTTCAAGTTCCCAGGCAGCAGATTTTCTCTCCATCTTTTGCTTTTGAGCATTCTAGGAGCATCTTCCATTAAATACAAAGATGTTTAGCCTTTTAACCCCCTAAACGCGATACCACAGACTCTAGTGATCTATTGTCAGTTAAATTCACCCTCTACACTATCTACTACAGCCTCTCTCTTGTATTTTCTTCCCTGCTGCGTGCACTTATCCCTGCATTGAAAATATGTTTTTAGACAGATACACAGTATTGACTATTTTTAGGTATCAAAGACGTTTTTCTCAAGATCTTTCTTCATTAATTCACTAATTCACTTTTTTGTCTTGATCCCATTGGCCCCATGTTCTTTATTGTCTCTTAACCCTGATGCTCAAAAGGTGTCAGCACAGATTAACAGGGAGTCTGATAGCTTCTGGAGAGCAGCATTTCATGTTCTCCTGCATCCTTTTAATCAGGTTTAAACTCTCGTGGCCTTCTGTTTAAGTTCAGTTTGAAAATAGCCAGCAATCCTCAAATGAAAGACCAAATGAAAGAAATCAGCATCCCTTTTTTCTACTTTGACACACATTCCAAACATGCAGCTATGGAATAGGAGGAAGAAAAGAAAAACATTTTAATGGGAAAGTCTTCCCCCTTCTATTCGTTCCATAAATAATTTTACCGGAGTTGGTCAATAAGAAGGGAGGAATCATAATGGCATGGCACAGAAAACTTTCCCATCTCTTCTCCTGCATGGCAAAGTCAAGTATTGGGAGCAAGAGATAAGTGCAGTCGAAGATGTGCTGTAGACCTCTGCAATGGACATCTCTGGAAATCCACAGTAATAGAACCCAAACCTCAAACTCAAATGCTTTTCCGCTCTGGGGTTTTCAAGTATTCAATCCTAGCAGTGCCTCTGAAGTTGCAGCTTGAGTTCATCTCAAATCGCAACCCAGTCCTAAATAATACATTATTGTAAAAACTGTAACTCTATCCCCTATAGACTGCCTGCCCCAGTAATAGCGTCTTATTCCCAATTGCTTTTCCCATGCCAGAATGAGCAAAGGCTGAGCTAGCAGTGAAAGCAAGGGATTGTGAGCTGGGGGTCTGGGGTCTAATCCCAGCTCAGCTCCTCATATGTTTTGGGAAAACACTTTACTTTTCTGACCTGAAAAATAAGGTGGCACTTTTTTATGCTGAGACTTAGTTCATGAAATTTTGCAAATGGCTTTGAAGTCCCTAACTGGAAAGTACTGTAAAAGGTCAGAGTATAATTATAAAATAGCTAATAACCTCTTCTTATTTTCTATTGCTGGGCCTAGTTTAAGAAAAATAAATTAGACTAAAACCTCAAGAATCTCAGAAGACTCATGAGAAACCTGAACTGGCACAAGTCTTTCCCGTACGGACGTCCCAGTGATTGATTTGGACAGGAGCAGCCCCGAAACTGTTATCTTCTTTGAGAGTTTCAGGCTGTTTCTCAAGTCAGGGAGACTAAAGAGGCTAAAAGTGATGCAAAGTTGCTTTGCCTTTAGGAAACGGCAGAGCTTTACGGTCCTGGGAAGAGGGGACAAATTCAAATGGTACTTCTGCCATTATTTCATGGTTTGAGCAATGTCTTGGCCTTCAGAGAGCTGCAGTGATGGTGATGGACCCAACCACAGAGCCCAAAATGGCGTGGCATGAGGCAGGAGGCAATCAGGTAAGCCCAGGATCCCTGTCCGTGCAGCCGGCACGTAGGGCTGCCAAGGACATACCGGTGCTGCAGGGAAAACATGTCCTCAGAAAGCACCAGTAGCTTTCTGGAGAGGTGGAGACCAGAAGGCTTACTTTCTGCTCAAGCCTACGGCTGAGCACTTTGTGAAGACCATACTAATGCGGGGTGAGTGAAGCAAAGGATTGCTGCAGCCCTGTCATCCTCCACCGAGCTGCTGTTTCTGAGTGCCCACATTATATTTTCTGTTGGTATCCAAAAAAGAGAAGAAAAAGTCAGTTTATGCTAAGCAGCACATCCTTGTCACCCCACCTCTGCCAATCACCAGATAAAAGGAGTCATTATTTTAAGACCCCTGCAGATGTCTGTCTGTCTTTTGTAATGAACTCATGAGCAACAGCGATCATTGTGGCACTGTTAATTGGAGCACCCACCGTGCCGGCTTCTGAAAGGCGGTTGTTTGTGTCACACAAGTGTTTCTTCTTCCAGCAGGTTTGGTTTACAGACAGACACGCACGTCTGCACATATTTGGACCCAGGTGGCTCCAGAAAGCCAGGCCAGGCTCCTCTGGGAGATTTCTCAGCGCAATGTCTTCCAGTAACCTGCTCTGTGTCTTGTCCCGGGGCTCCGGGGAGGAGGCTGGGGTTGACAAGGTGTCCCATTAGCTTTATGGAAACCAGTGCGACTGGCCACCCAAGCACTTTAGTTTCTGACTAGCCTCCACCTGCAGCAATAAGCTCAATCAGGTAATTAATACCAGCCTTTACTACCTGCACTACTAGAACTGCTATAGAGAAGACGGTTTTGTTATTTTTTTAAAGAGCTTTCATGTGGTTACTGGGGCTTATGAAAAAAAATCCTCACCCCCCGATAGCCGTCTGTACAACTTGCTTTGTATTTTCCTCCTCTCTCCACCCCCTTCCATGACTTTCGGGCTTTCAAGTCATGTAACGTTTCGACATGGCACTGGGAGAACAGGGAAAGAACAGAATCATCACAAAGGCGTTTGAAAACCCAACAAAACACTTCAGCAGCAGGGCTGGGTTAGTTAGCAGGCTTTGTTTAGTTTGATTTCATCTTGAAATTTATTTACCAGAAAAAAAACTCGGCTCCAAGATGCTGCATCTGGTTTTCCAGTGAGGATGTTCCAGCATTAGTTTTTTTTGTTCCCCCGCAAGAAGCAAGGAAAAGAAAAAAGCCCAAACCTGTGGTTCTCTGGAGGGAGCTCAATATGGCAGCTGGCCCAAGTGACATGCTTAGGCAGTGGCCAAGCCCGAATTAGAAACAGCAACATGTTTCTCCACCTCACTCCCATCGCCACTTTACCTCTTCTTCCTTCGGTCTCAATCACTGGGCCAGCCCACACTTTGCTTGGAGTGCACCAAGGCCAGCATCCAAAGGTTTCATTTCTATTTTAAGCCACGTGGTCTAGTATTTGCTATCAGCTCACCCGAGATCCTCAAAGGTGTCTATTAACAGGTAACTCGTAGCTCAGGGGCCTGTGTGACCTTCAAAGAGTTAAGCTGGACTCAAGACTGTACACAGAAGATCAGGTCTGGACCACCAGTACCCCGGAACTTTGAACTTTAGCTTAATATAACTTTCCCTACAGAAATGCTTAGCCAAATGCAGAAATCATGGACGTACTTCAGCCTCAGTCATGCACAAATCCAATAAACTACCACAACATCAGCTCCATCTTCTAGCTTGATGGCTATGACCCACTGTGGGAATGAGCAGCTCTTTGCTCTGCTGCGGCACGTGGTTAGGACACGATGCTGTCTCCTGGGATGAAGTCTGGAGCTGGGATAAGGGTGCTGGGGAGAAAAGCTTGACCTCTAGGGAGGTAAAGTGAAAGCCTTGGACAGGGCTGGAAGTCTGAAACAGATCTGTCACACGTGGTCTGTGCACTCCTGGACTGATACCAGCAAGCTGTGAGCCTCCTTGCAGACGGGAGACATCAGCCCTTGGGTGCAAAGTGAGACACCACATTTGACTCGTTAGCAGTGGGACCCTACAGGCAGGCAGTGACGTTTAATAAAAGCTGAAGTACAGGTAACCTGTGCTGTGTTTTGCTATAAATTTCTTGCAACGATTCTTGTACGTTGCCCAGAAACTAGCCGATTGTCTTGAATCCAACTTTGAGAAATATTCAGTCATTATTTAAAGGCTTTAAGCAATAGAAAACCTACCATACATCTGAAAAGGATGTTGTGATAATTAATTATGCTCTGTACAAATACTGCTTGACTTATTTCTGCTTTGACCTTTGGTAGCTCCAGCTTACTGGATCTTGCTATTCTTTTGTTTGCAAGTTTAAAGGACCCTCCAACTGGAATGGATTACTGTGAAGAAAGGGACCTTCTGCCATCTTTGCTACTTCAAAATGAGAACAAGGTGATTTCTCAGCAGTATAATCAAGGGGAACCAGATGTGACTAGTTGCCATCTTGCAAAAGGAGCATAGCTGGATCCAAACACACACACCTGCTGATGTAGCACAGCTTTCCCAAGTGTAAGTACGGGCATGAAAACCATGAACAGAGGAGAGGAGCTGCATTTAGCCACTGAATTTGGGTTTACCGTGTCTGAATTTCATGCAGGTTTGTCAGGTTGCCGGTGATTTATTCCCCCTCCAGCTTTCAAGAAAGGAGCAGCATTTCTGAGAGCAGCCCAGAAGTGGAGCGGCCCCTCTCCAGGCCTGGGGAGAGATGGCAGGAGTTCAGGAAGAGTGAGGAAATCAGTGCTACAACTCTGCAGTGATCAGACAGCCACAAATTACAACTCAAGAAGGGATGTCTGGACCTGAGCACACAAGGGGTTTTGTCTGGGGTTTTTTTTCTTGTTGTTGTTTTGGTCTTTTTATGAGCTATCACAAAGTTGCCTCCTGTCTGAAGCCAGGCTTAGCAGTCAAGGGACATGATGAAAGCTGGAAGCCAAGGCTAACTGTGTCTTTTCCTAGTGTGTTAAGAACAGAAAGAAATATGTAGAGTCTATACAGGGAATAGGAGAGCTATTCTGGCCCTGAACATCCCAAGAGAAAACTGGACTTAAACCATGCTGTCTTCCCCCTCACCATCAAGGGAAGGTACTGTTCAACACGAGGCAGGATGCAGTAGTTGAGGCCTTGGTGAGAAGGGACACATCACTCAAAAGAAGCCGTGGGTAAGGCCCTATTTTCAATTCTTCTGAATAAAGCATTTATTTTGAAGTAGAAGTTTGTTATTTCCTGAGGATCACGTTAAGATCAAACCGACTAAATATCTGTCAGCCAAATCTGACCTTACTTTGAGAGAACATTCAGGCATACATTCTTCTGAAGTGTTTAGACAAATACGTGAAACATCAGAGTTCCCAAATGTCTGCCTTATCTAAACTAAATCCCATTTATTTCAGTGGAACCGAAGAAACTTTCTGTAAATCCTGCAAGGCATCTTCTGATTGTTTAGGCATATAATTACATTGAAAAATGTGTGCCTACAGCTAGGATCCATGTTGCCACATGCAAGTCAGGTGTACGGTCTTAGCCAGTCACATAGGCAACTCCTATAATCGGTGGAGAGAGTGGACATCACCATGGGGCGTCTCCTCAAGCCTCCCTTAGACATCAGTCTAAGGACTGAAGTGTTCTTCCTTTGGGACACTATCTCTGTCTGTTCATTGCAGAGGGAACAGAGATGTTTAATGTCAGTTGCTTAAAAGTCAGGTTCTGTCTAAGTCAAACGAGACAGATCCCACCCTGCACAACTACGTTGTAGAGACAAGCAAGTCTTGCTGGAAACGTACCGCAAGCCTTTCTCTGAATTTGCAAATAGGAAAGTGGGATAGCAGACAAGGTGCTTTGGGTTGGCGTGTTGCAGGAATGCTCAGAGTTTACCAGCAGGCAGGCTCTCCCGTAATGAAGCTTGAAGTTTAAACCCTTGAACGTTACCCAAAAGCAAATTTCAGATCAAGTATTTTAAGTATTTTTGTTAGTCAATCATCTAAGTCGTTCAAGAGGAAAGAGAAACGATACCATATGACAGAGCTAATTTGCCAACATTGATGGAATGATGAAGTTTAACTCTTTCAGAATAACCAGAGAGAAGAAATATGGTACAGGGGCATGCACAAATAGTTTGGAATAATAAATAGAGATGGTATTCTCTCTAACTGACCATCTGGAGCTACATTGACTCTGCTTCAAGGAAAAAGTTCAGCCTCTCTTCTTTAGACATCAACATTGAAAACATCAGCTGCAGCCTCAGAGCAACCAGTTTGACTGGGAAGTGAAAGCAGTGGGGAATTGTGGCTCGCTCTGAAGCAACGGAGCGGCAGAGGATCACCTCAAGGAACACGCCAGCAAGTTAGCAACACTCCCCAGAAAAGGCCACTCTAACAACACAACATCATCCATCACGCCCTCCTGAGGACAGCTTTATAGCTGTTAGGAACCAGACTGGTAATTACAACACAGAAGTATAGCATGCAGAGTATTTGGAGACCAAATGGCACGGGGAGCCAGCAGCTTGTGGGCAGGCATTTGTATTTCCATCTTCGATGTGAGCAGGGGCTGGTTCTGTTCTTGCGTTGGCTTAGCTCTAGAGTTGTTCAGCTGAAGTCACACAGCTACATTTACTACAAGGGGCAAAAGATGCGGGCTCAGAAAGCCTGCACACTGAACACATCAAAGGCACTTCTCTTCTTCACAAGTTGCGGGCCATATGGAAACAAGTCCCCGACACCTGGCGGGGAGCAAAGCATCACACCGTGCCGGAGGCAGAGCAGTGGGATGGCGACTGGGGGGACTTCTCCCTCACCCTGCAACACTAAGCATGCACTGGGCCAGGAAAAGCAAATGGAAATGCTCTGCTTTTAGCTCTGCTCTTGCCACACTTGTGTGCATCCAACACACTGCTCTGAGCAGTGGCTTTAAATCCAGCCCTGGCCCCAGGAGGC
>VZTL01096288.1:0-12190 GCA_013400535.1 Scopus umbretta | reverse complement strand
ATTGTTTTAAAATAAATGCTTCTAATCCCCAAACTGCAGGAATGTTACTGAGTGGGTGCTCTAAAAGCACTGTTGTCCTTGCTGGTCTTCACGCGGCCTATTGAAGAAAGAGTGGAAAGCTCGGAGCGTTGCACCGGCCTGCCTTGTTACCTGTCTGGATGTGCAAAGGGATCGCGTGTGTACGCACGCCTGCTGAAATGGCAGCCTGCGAGGTACTGTGTGGAACGGAACACATGGAGGAGCTCGGAATTGCTTGTGAATGTGATCGGCTATCGGAAAGGTTTTAATATGGTTGATATTAAAGCAACTCTGTAAGGGTAATAGTCTAAATATATACTTAGAATAATAAACTATTGCTAATCTTCTGGAAGAAAGTGGTGCTATGTCATTCAAAGATTATTTTTCCCAGATTTTAGACAGGATTTGAGCTTTTTTCCTATTATCTCCAGTATAACTAAAATAAACGAGCTCATTTTTAAAGGTATGTTAGCTAGTTATTCTCAAGGAGCAAAATTAAAACTTCTAAACTTTAGAACCCAAGCAGAATTTTGGTTTCTAAAAGTGCAGCTTTTTTAGATACACATTCTGTTCCGTCAAGATGGTTTCATCATTACACATTTCATGAGCAGAACGGTCTTGAAAACCATTATGTATATGTACCAGCATTCAGAGAATGATACAAACTAGCACGTACCTTCAGCTTCCCTAAGAAACTCTTCTCCGAGTGCCACTGACTTACTTCTAACCTGCGTTCCTACCTGCTCGTGTTGTTCGTTGTGGCCGGAGGCACCAGCAGAGGCCGAGGTTCCCCGTGCCGATGAACAGCTCTGTACATGCTGTACGTGGTGCTGTACGGATGAACAGTGACTTTTCCTGCCAGAGAGCTTATTGTTTAAGTGTGTCAAACAGAGAGTGGATGCTGTTATTTTTCATTTTGCAGACAAGGAAAGTGAGGCAAAAAGCTCCCCAGCTGCACATAAGAAATCTGTGCCAGAACTGGATCGGAGTGGAGAACTCCGGCTTCTCTCCCATTCCTCTGCACCACGAGGCTGCTGCTGCTTTGGCCTCTTCTGGATTTTATAATGTTACCAGCAGAGGTCATTTATTTTGTTAATTTAAAGCTTTGAAACCTATGTTCAGATCTAGAATGCCAGAGGACAGAGAGACAAGGAGCACGCAGCGAACGTACTGGAGGGAATAAACCACCCATGAACAGAAAAAGAGCTGAGAACACCCGGAGCCAAGTCACAGTCGTAAAACCAGAGAACCTTGACCTTTCTCCAGCTCCTTACCAATTTTTGTCAAGCTTTTGTGGACATGAGTGGCAGGGAGGGGAATGTGCACAAGGTTTTAAAGAATGCTTGAAAGAGAACAAAGTCATGGTTTTGTGGTTGCTTCCCTAGAGCCCCTGGGGAGGCCGAGGGGTGGCAGCAGGGGAGAAAGCAGGAAGATGTTCATTTGAAAGTCAAAGAGGTGACTCCCACTAGATGTGTATTGGTGAGGCAGGAGTAAGACGGGTGTAACCTGTGTGGCTTGTCATGTGCTCCGTCAAGGCTAAACTGCAAACCCAAGGGCTTCTGTGGGGATGGCAAGGGGAGACCGAGGTCCTGGAGTTCTGTTTTCCTAAAGCAGAAAGACTCAGAGAGATTGCATGGCTCCAAAACGTGCCAGAGATGTAGTGATGCCTCTGTTGGGTGTAAGACTGCAGTACCAATAATGATGAGCCATCAAAGGACCCGGTGGGGAACCATTGGGAGAGAGAGGAGGGAAAGTGAAGATAATTGTGAACAAGACGTGCAAGAGGAGCAGCAGCATGGTGGCAGCCAATGTCGGCGGCAGCAGGACCGAGGAGGAGGAAGTGGTGCTGTTTGGGAATCAGCTGAGATGTCACCCATGGTATTTTATGATGATGCCCTGCAACGTGATCTCTGTTTCCATTTTAATAGATCCGTTTAGCAAACGCAATGGTAGGATTCCTGCCAGCTCTGTTCAACCAACTTTGGTTTCCTTGCTAATGAGCGCTAGTGGAAGGCAAGCAGAGACAAGCAACTGCTTGCGCCAGTCCGACAGGCAGCCGTGCCTGGGTAATGGGGGCTGAATTTGTGCTTCGCTCAACTTCTCTCCCTGGGTGAGGACTGCTGCCAAGCTGTGCCCTCAGACCTCGTTACGCTTTGCACCTGCATGCATGTGTCGTGTTACTGGAGTACAAACTGTCCCAGTAAAGCATCGCAGAGCTCGGTCCTGCTTTCTTTCCCACTGCCCAGCCGCACACTCTCCGAGGCCGCATCGCAAACATCATGAGTTGCCCATTTTGCACAGTTCAGAGACTTACAGTCGGGGAACCCCGAAGTGGGATCTGCTTGATTTAAACTCCAGGCAGCTCGGCAGACACGGCAGTGCCTGCGTGGCTGCTACACAGCTTCAGCAGGTTGCAAAAAAATGTCAGTTGCAGAGCATGGCTCAACAGCCAGTGGTTCAGCCTGAGCGCAAGAGGCAGAAACCTGTTCAGAGAGAGTCTGAGCGTCGGCAGAGAGAAACATCCAGGCTGTGATCCTAAGTAGACTCGAAATAAAGTTGCATGCAGGTTCTTTACCATGGGTGATGCTAAAGCAATCTTGTTGGGTTTTTATTTGTGTGCTTTTGTCCTGAAAGAGCCAGAGGAGAGGGCCTTAACGAGCGAGTCTGAGGCACAGGTACGAAGCAAATGGTGTGAACTGAGACCACAGGGCACACAGAGGCTGTTGCCTTCTGACCTCTGTTGTAGTGGCTTGTTTTGCCTGCTGTGTTCCTGTGTGGATTTTATAAAGAGTGGTGGCTCTTAATACCACACACGCTTGGGGTAACAGCGTGAGGTGTGTGCAGGAGCCGGGGCTGCGCTTGGTTGCCATTGTAAGTTACGGAAGAAGAGATGATAAAACAAGTTTGTTTCATTTCATTTAAGTTTGATAAATCCATGGAGCTCTCCTGCAGGTCTGTTTGGTTACTAGCAGTTTGGTATTGTTGTATTTAACACACTAAATGCACTGACAGTCCCTTTAAAATCATACTTCTTGGAAACCAGGGCACGTCTTAGATGGCTGTGATCATGGCCTCCATCACAGGATGGTTGACGATGTTTTTTAGTACACATTTAGGCTTTCCCTAAGAACTGGAAAATGCTTTCAAACACATGAAACAAACCCTAAAACCTTCTGAAAAATCTTAAATTGCAAGAAAAGTCACATATTGCCTCTGTCTCCCTTATATTCTTAAATAACACATGAGAGAAAACCTCCTCACAACTGCAGACCTCATCTCTCGAGATGCTCTCAGGTGGAGCAAGGGCAGCTGTTGCCCATTCAGAAAATTGTACAAATCCCCTGGTGTGATGCTGCCTCTGAATGCTTTTTAATATTTATATTATAATTATATAATGCTTTGTAATAAGTTATACTCTGGGGCGTTTGGGGTGTACCAGTGGACGGAAGACTGCCAATGCAATTCCAAGAGCTTCAGTCACTATCATCAGGGACAGTATTGCACAGGGCCCCTCGCCAAGGTGCCTGCACTGGCAGGAGACTCACCGGTGAAAGGAGGAGCTGGTGATGTTACTGTGCCACTTGCACCACGAACCTGCTTGGCACTGTGCTTACTGAAATCCCTTAGTCCTGGGAAGTTGGAAATGAAATAATTGGTCTTTCCAAAAAATGAAATGGGGTTGGTCAAGCTGGCAGCTCTCACGGTGAGATGCTTTTGATTTAAAAAACCAAACAAACAAAAAACCAAAACCCAACAGCACCATATTGTGAAAATTATACTTCTGTTTTGGTAGTGGTATCAGTGGCTGGACTTTACATTTACGGACTGACTATGTAAAAAAAAAAAACTTACCTAATGTGTTTTTCATCTGGGACTAAGAATTTCCTAATTTCTTCCTGTCCTTAGTTAACTTAGCCTGACCCAGATCTAGCCTTAGCTCAGTAAGATAACTTGTTCATGAAGTTCAACATTGGCTAAATGTTTGGAGTAAAAATTTGTGTTTCAATGTCTTCCCTGATGTTTGTTTTACCCTTGTTTTATTCTTCTTGAAGTTTTTGTATTTGTTGCTTTCTCCATAAGGAAACAAAGAGTAAGTGCCAATACTATTACATACCTGCAAGTTGTAAATCCTTAGTTGGCTTGAAATGTGCATATAGCAACACAGCCTGCATTAGTAACATAGAAATATACACAACAGACTGAACTCTACAAATAATTGTCATTTCCCTAACTTATGGTGCTTCAGCTCAAGTACTGTATATAATACACAGCTTGTGTACCACTGAAATCTACTTAGATATGAAAAACTTCCAGCATTAAATGTATAAAACTCAGACTTCAGCCATGTGTAAAATTTCTTTTGGAACAGATGCTTCTGTGAATACATTAGAATTAGTGGTAAAATTAATTAACAGCCCAGAATATAAGTATCTAATCCTGCAACACGTCTGTGAGAACTGCTGAATTCAGGTTTGGTGGGATGACTGCACTGAGTAGGAGTCCCAAACTCATCAGTATTCTCCTTGCAGAGGAAAAAACAAATGACCTCTTGCTGCTGCAGCATGTTGTGGCTTACATGTGTATATTATAGAATTCAACCTTTGTAGAATTATTTTCCATATAACATCAAAATGATAGGACACTTACAGCCTCTGTGAAGCGCCTGTTGAGTGTGGGCCATCTAAAGACAGGGTGTCTGCCCTCTACTGAGGGCTATGTGCTGCTTTGGGACCTTAGGCTCCAATATGATCCCCTAGAAAGTACAAGCCTGGCTCCACAGCCTCTCCTCCACAAGACGCTGTAGTCTTTCACCTCTCCCATGCGCTGGAAAAAACCACAGGAAAGAAGACAGAAGGTTGTAAAGAGGCTGCTTATCCCTGCTTGAACAGCCTGCGAGCGCTGCAGACTCTGCTCTTCAGTTAATGACTGCGTATAGGAAGAAAATTTGGTAATAAGGGTTTTTTTTTTACAATAATCAATGTATGACAGGATGAATGCCTGGAAGCTGAAACTGGACATCATTCAAATTAGAAATAAGGTACATTATAATGGCAGAGGCCAAAATGAACCATTCCAGCAACTTGCCTACACCCATGCAAGACCGTGGCATTGGAAATACTACAATTAAGATTGGCTTTTCTTTACAGGAAATTACAACTACTCATTTACTACAGCATCATGTTTAAACGTGCATCTGTTTACTACATGCTGTTTGCTACAGCATCATGTTTGAACACTGACAAATATTTTCTTTTTGAATTTGAGGGAACCCTCAAATTCATTTCACCAAAAAATTGCAGGAGAATGGATCTTTTAACTCTTTAACTTGGAGTACTAACTTTAGTTGAATTCTACTTCCTTCTCTTCCATCCAGCTAAGAAGTTATCACTCTTGTTAATGCAGTTTAATAGTTCTCTTAAAGGCATCATGCCTTCTACACTCCCATAAATTCTCAGCTTTCCTTAATTTGAAACATTAAATGTTTGAACTTCAAACACTTAAAAAGATGAAACCATCTCCCTTAAACTGCCTGTGCTGGCCTGACCTTTCTAAATCTGGAAGTGACACTTGAGCTGTCAGCAACACTGGATTGTTTCAGGACTGCATGGATATGGTCCATGCTGCAGGTGCAACTCTGAGAGCGGAGAGCCACGCTTCTTTAGTGTCTTTGTCTTAGTTCTTGAGTACTTTTCATTATAAAACTACAGACAAGAGCTCCTCTGCACAAAGGAAGGAGCCAAAGGAGCACGGAGCTTTTGCAACCACTTCCCTGTTCGCTTGGTTGCCTTGCTAGCAGCATGTCATGAAAGCATTAACAGCTCTGAAGGGGTGTTGGAGGGATTTGCCGAATACCAAAAGAGCAGCTTGTGTAAAGAGATAGTGGAGCAATTACCAAAGCAGTTGCTGAGGAAGATGCCGTAACCGTCAGTAAAGAATCTCTACATGTAGGACAGTGTGACCCTAAGCAAGAAACTTCCCAGTTTCACCTTCCAGAGCAGAACCAGGTGCTTCACCTGGAAATAGAAGAAGATACATCATTATTTAAGCAACTACTCTGGAGCCATCTTAACAGTACTGCCTCCTGCTGTTCATTGTCATGCTGGGAGAGTGTCAGCACTCCCTGGGTTCGATAAGGAACTGAAGGAAAGGTAACACCTCAGATTTGGCTTTCAGAAGATGTCCGCCTGTGCTCTTGGTGTATTTTCCATTTGTTTAGCTCAGGTGTACCACTTATCAATTTTCAGGAAAAACCTGCAAAGATGCAGGAACTTTGTGCATCCTGGGACATGAGGAGGAACAGAAGCTAGTAAAGGACGGTATAGGGGGCAGTTCTTTCCTCCTTAGAATAAAGCATAAATACAATTGAAGGTTTTTAATTTGCATCTGTAACACAGATAAGAGCAGCAGGAACGAAGATCTATTTAAATACACACTTACATATTTCATAACTATATTTAAGAGGTGTTAAAGAATAACAAAGTTATGGGAGAAAATGATCCTGAGAAAGAAATATAGAAAAAACAAGCAATTCACAGGAAGAGGAGAACGATGAGATGAAAGAAGCTTGCCTGCTAAATCATGTATTGTGCAGCACAGGCATTGAGCGGTGTGTTTTTACAGTCTAACACATGTATGTTTGACTGTGGTATTTTTGCCCCCATTTCCTCGTAAGTTAAGAGGTGCAGAGAAATAGTTCTAGTTAAGCAAAAAGAATGGAGAGATGGGTGGTATTTCTAGAGGAGAGGTATTTTTCACATACTGGGGAGGTTTGAGAATTCTGCTTGCAACACTATTGGCCCTGGTTGCTCTCTCTTGTTTATATTTTGAATTTTCAAGTCACATACTGAATTATGCCAAGTGACAGAAGGGAAAATGTCTGCGTGGAGCAGAGTCATGCTCCCACAGGGAACTGGCTTCCTTGGCATATCAGTGTTTTCAGGCACTAGTGACCCTCTGAGTGAGAAATGGAGAGAAGAATGATGAGCCAGATTTTCAGACAGGCACGGGCAATTAAACACATTTGAATGTGCCTTATTTACACTCGTAAGGAGTTATTCGTATTTCTCTCCTGAACAGTTTGAGCCTACTGTAACCTTCCTTAATAGCCACACAGGTTGCTGCCCTCTTCAAGGGCTTCATTAGCTTGACCTTGCTTTCATCCTTTCTAGCAGCGATGTAGCTCCTGACTGGGTAGAATAGATTTTGGCCAGCTGTAAGGCATGCACAGTAGTTACAAGTTAACAGGGCAAAAACATGAGCTAGGTGTAGGATACACATATATTGCAGGATCTGCGAATGAGCATGGAGCAAGGAGGTGAGAGGCCGAGTGTGTTTACTAAAGGCTTCCAGCAGCATGCGTTTTAGGCTGTGATTATGATTAGCATTTGCATATGAAGCTTCTCTCCCACTTAAAATTTGCAAGGCTGTACACATGGCCCATTGCTTCTTAATATAGCAAACATCAGTAGAAATTACATATGCTCTCGTGACTTGGCGTACGATTGAATCCAGCTTTCTGGGTGGGCAATAACTGATTTTTGATGCATCATGTGACCACTGATATAATTCATGACATTTTTACTCAAGCGTACTTGTGCCAGAACCATAATTTTTTATACAGGTGGAAAACTCAGTCTGGCTTTGTAGTACCTAGGTTTGTACTGTTGTCCAGCTTCCCAGACGAGAAGGGAAGTCTACCTGCATAAACAAGTGTCTTACTGTAGTAGGGAAAATGGTTCACGGATGCTTTTGTTGAGTTTGAAAAACTCAGTGGAAAAGCTAAAGAGCACAGCCGTGGTAAAAATTGCAAAAAAAAAAGGCAAGAAGTAGATACAACTTTGTCGTTCATAGTTTATTTAAAAACATCTGCAAGGGGGTCAGTACAAGCAGCCCTAAAATCTTTCTTCTGGATTAAAGAACCAAAACAAGAACTGGAATATTGCAATTAGCAAAATATACTAAATTATTTGCGGAGTTCAATGAATGCAGATAGTCCACCTGATTTCACTGCCCGTCCTTCTGTGGATATATGATAAGATAAAGCAAATGGAAACTCCTCTCTATATAATGGAAAATGTTGATAGGTTGTTTTTTTCCTGTAATATTGATTTTTCTGAGCACAACCTTTTGTAAAAAACCCATCATCTCATGAAACTCTTTGGCTGTGTACACCAGTCAATGACACTTAGTCCCATTAGTGGGAAAATGGACATAACCGCCTAGGGAGGCTCTCTTCAAGGAAACAGAAGCAGCTGTTGGAACACAAGCTGAACAGTCTGTCATCTCTTACTCAAACTAGGTAGAGATTTTGACCAACAGTGCATTCTGCTTAACCACAGAAAAACTACTCCAAGAGGATGATCCCATTAGGGGGAGTTATGCAAAAAATATCCTCATTGTGACCAGAATGCTGTGAGAGACCTGTAAAATCCTTGGTTTCATAGTTCTTTCCTCCTGGCTCACTCTGAAATGACCAAACAGTGAACTGAAGGGCAAGATGGCTAATGATAAAGTGTCAAGAGGGCAATGGAGATGATACAAAATATCTAAACAAATGACACAATTTTAGGGCCTCTGAACACAACAGAACAGACATGTAGCCCGCTGAGGATTATCCATGCAAGACAGTTAGTACACAAGTTCTAGAAGAATGTAAGGTGGTCCTTCAAAAGCTTTTTCCTTTGATGTTTAATGCTTTAACATGCAATAGAAAGTGGGCACAAGTAGCTGAGAGCAAGCCTGTTATTCAGTGGAGAAAAGTTTTAAACAAGAAAACATGAAGCCCACTCCCGAACTGCCTTTCCCTCAGGACAAAACAGACTCAACATTGTTTTTAAGACTTCATAGACATTACTTGTCAGGACTTGCAGCCAACGTAGCTCCCTTGTTGCTTCTTTTTAGGAAAAAAATTGAGATGTGAATGGGTCCCTGAATGCACACATGAGCCAGCTCAAGTCTCAAGCTGGCATTGCTGCTAATTCACCTGGGCATTGAAGCGCCTTTGATGCCAGAGACGGGGTTAAGCACAGACAGCATCAGTGTACTGCTGCTGCAGGGAAATCAGGCTAAAACACACGCCTGTGGCATATGTCTCCTGAATGTTAGCTGAGGTAGAGAAAATGTACACCATTTCCTGCAGATTCTGACAGTATCCTGAGCAGGGACTGGCTCTGAGCATTAAGGTGAAATCCAGTCATTCTAAGATACACCAGCTATCTATTTTTACTGGGAAAAAAATAAACACTCAATGGTTCTAACAGACGTATTGCACAAAGGACCTTTAGGCTCGATGATCAAGTACCTACATGGAAGCTGTTGCCAGTCTTCCTGCAACTTTGGAAGGATCAGCAATATAAGGTATGCCCCATTGTACATCCACTCCAAAAAGCAACAGGGTCTGAGCTATGAAGAGTTGCCACGTAGGACTGATTTGGGCTAAACTGCTCTGTGGCTAGATCGATGTTCCTACCTGCAAGGAGTATACTGGGTTCGGATTCCAGAAATAATGGGAAATGTGAACCATCCTATTCAGCACAGTTTGTAAAAGTAGAAGCCATCTGTTGGAGTTTATAGGAGGCTGAGAAACACAGGATGTTTGCTTTTATTCAGAGGTGCAGTGGAAGTGCCTTGTGTGAGCAGACTTGTTACAATACTAATAAAACAACTGGGACATTAAGCTCAAGAGAAAAGCTTGTTTTATGTAGCAAAACTGAACTTGAGCAAGACAGAAAGCATTGCAAATATGCATGCACACACACACATACATAATCATTTAAGTAAAGGCCAGCAGAAAACAGGCCAGAGAGAAATTTGGAACAAATATGGCACTAACTTTGAGACTAAATTGACTGCTATCCGAGGTGCTTTATGGAAACCACTCCCAAAAGAAATAATCTACAAAAGGTAAGATAAGGAAAGGGTTAGTTTCAAAATAAACCTGCATGGCAAAATTGCAATTGCCGAGGTTAGTTTAGATAAACTCTCCAAAAGGGGATTGGGTGTTACTGACAATACTGAAACATGAGTGCGTACAGCACGAATCCAAGACCTCTAAAAATGAGACAGAGGCATTCCCTCATCATTGACAGTGATCACCGAGACCACGTAAGACGCTTGAGGGGGAACTGGGCTCAGGTGTCTTCAGTCATACAGAATGTGAATAACTTCATGCTACTGTGAACGTTAACCACCAAAGGGAAAAAATTCCCATGAGAGTTCAGAGGATGCAAGCAGAATTTTGCAAATGCTAAGAGAATGAATCCAAGAAGTAACCAAAGATGCAGATGGAGATGCTGGCAAACAGCATTAGCGACAGCTAAGGTTGTTTTTGCCAACAAAAGAGGAAGTTAAGTATAGTAAATCAAATAAAATTAAACATGTAGCAGCAATAGATGCCCTACTTTTTTCTGCAAATGTCTTTTACTATTTTTTTTCCCAGGAGGTTATGAGTATTTTTGTAAATCTCAGTGGAAAGCAGACTACCTTACTTGTATTTCTGTCTAATGGCTTGAATAAGCAGATAGCATTTCAGATGGCAAATATTTTTGTGACTAAAATAAAATAAAGAATTCTGCATGCATAGCATTCTGGTTGAAATATCCTGTAGGTGATCACCAGCAGGACCAACACTAGATGGTAGTTTTCCTGAGGACACAATTTGAACGGGATGATAGGCAATGGTACCATATGAAAGCTTTGGCATGTGTATTGGTTATAGTTGTGTCAATTTGTTAAAAGCAAAGCAGTGAGTCTTAGTGGCGAACAGGAGACAAGTTAAATTGCTTACATACATGTATCAAAACAGTTGGCTAAGTGCAACGATACCGGGAATTACGAAAAAATCTCTGAAGCATATTCACTGCTGTGTATTAGAATGGTAGTGTGTAACTTCCTGTAACATCCCCCCCGAAACAGCTGGATCACATTGGGAAAAGGCCTGGGTGTGGAATTACATTTGATGGGATCGGAACAGTTTGAATGTCAAGGAATGAAATTCTAGATCAAGACAGTGTACTTTGGAAGAAAGTTCAGTGACTCAGAAAGGATGTTTTATGTAGAAGATGGAGAAAATTACATATATTCCAGCATGTGGCTTAAGTAATATTTTAAGGTCCTAAATGAAGCTGGAGTGTTTTCAAGAAAGGAACCTAAGATCATCATATGAATTTGACCTAGGTATAAATCGGAGAAAAGAAAAAAGTCATATTTTAAAATTGTACTCAGGCAGCCATTGAACAGCGTTGCCCAAGAGTATCTCACACTCAAGCTACACGATGGTGATAAAATTTCAAGAACTAAGCTCTACAAAGATTACACGACTCAAAAAATTGTCCCAACAGCCCATCATTAAAACCCAGTAACTGCAAGACACCAGAATTATTCTACAATAAACTTGCAGGGAAAAGCTTGCTTCAATGGCTTTCACCAGCCATTTGTGTACTAAAAGCTCTCACTATTAGAATTTCATTGTCCACTGTAGCTTTGATGGACTTCAACATATGAAGTACAATGCACACCTATAGAATTGCACTTAAAGATGAATGTGCTTAGAGGTAGGAACTCACCTAAAGACACATATGAGAACTAAACATGACTCAGAAGCTCCCAATTCCATTAAGTATATATATATATATTTTTATCTGATTATTTTTTATCTGTACTTGAGCTGAGATGGCTGAAGTGGGAGCCACAGTTTCTTTGAATGTACTAAATATAGCTTAAGATTAATTTTCCAGAGGTATCTGCTGGTGCTGCTTGTGCCTTAGCAAATCATGGTTTTAACTCCTCCTTGCATCTTAAAAAGGAAAATCTCAACTCTATTTTTGATCTTCTCTCATTCAAGTCTTGGCTATTGATTCTTACTATACATTCTTCCGGGACCCACCTGACACTGGATGATGCTGAAAATTCTCTAAGTGTGGGGACTGGATAGCATGTCAAAGAAGCCACTCAATAATCTTAACATGCCAGATCTTATCATAACATATCACTATTTTATATTGGCTCAAATTCTTCTGTATTTACAGAGTTATCTTACCCTAAATCTGGTGTCTAAACTCTCTATAGAACAGATTTTTAAAGTTGATAGTGGTGCATTTTTATTTAGTGGCAAATAAGCTTCTAAACTCATTAATGTGTTAATGCGTTAATGCTAGAAAGCTGCCCGGTGGAA
>VZTL01096287.1:0-10085 GCA_013400535.1 Scopus umbretta | reverse complement strand
CCCTGCCAACCTCAACCACTCTGGTTCTGCAAAGCTGAAGTGGGAGCTGCTGTCTAGAGAACAGCTGTCTCTCCTTCCTCTCTTCCTTCTCTCCTCCACCCTGCTGAAATATAGTTTTTCTGACCATCTGGACATTCTGGTAAGAAAATGTTATTGTTTCCATGTGAGAATTTGTTGTGTGGTTATTGATATGGTTTTAATATCAACCAAGGCCAATTTCTTATAGTTATGGGAATTTTGAAACAACCTGATGGGAACCTACACCTTTACCTAGTAAAAGAAGGGTCCAAATTCTGTTTCCAAAGCCCATTGTAACATATTGCTCTTCTCATCCTCTTTTCATCATAACTGAATGACTTACAGATTCCTGAACCAGGATATCTGATTAAAAGACATGTACACTTAAAAGAATTCAAGCTTGCATCATATATGAGAGCTGACATATTTTATAAAAGATAAGGAACACAATTATGTCCTGCTATCATTTGGGCTCTTTCTTAGATTAATCTCTGTCATCTATACATATCTCTAAGATGAACAAATATTTCTGTTGACAACTGACCTATGTCTTGAGGTCTGGGCTTTGGATTGATTATTAGAAGGAAAAAAAGTTCATATGGCTTGAGTCCCTTTAGAGTGTCATTTGTATCATCTTTGCCTGGAAGATTTTTGTAGCCCTCATCTGTGCTTAGAAATAAATCAGTAAAGAAATTTCCTCTCAGTTAGACCTGCACAGAGCATTTGAAAATTCAGGATTAGGATTAGAAATTCATGGTTAGAAAATACTCTGATTGTGATAGGGATACTGATGACATCCAGCAGGCAGGTGCCGTGACCATGGATGATGTCGTTTTAGCCCTGGAAGTGCACAGGGCTCCTGTGGTGACTGGTGCTAGCAGCGGGATGAAGGGAAAATACTAAAATCAAGAAAGGCCCACAGAAGAAGAAAGGGTGTACAGGAGTGGGGGAGAGGGGCGTTGTAGATACAGAACAGAGGAGGTAAAAATCAAGAGCTGGAGTCTGGCAGATGAAGAGTCTTCGATGTTGGGGACAGCTTCTGGGTCTGCTCCCTCCTTGCTCTCCTGTGACCTACAACATTTCTCCTGGTACTTTAACCAAGAAGGGGTTTCCTTCTGTGCCATCTTGGATAACTCAAGATTAAGGCAAAGAACTTAAAGAATAAAAGAAAGATGTCTTCTAGACACCTGTTTGCTGCTGCCTTGGGGTTCATCCGTCATCAGAGCGGTTTCTGAGCCTTTAAGGGTTGACAGAGCATTCAATAAATCTTTTTTCCTGTGGTCGCTGGTTGCATGCAGTGCATGGAGATTGCCACCAGAATTCATGCTTGGGGTAGGTGCTGGGAGTTCCCCAGAGTAAGAATGGGCAAAGAAAGAGAGATTGATTGCTTGTAATGGTTTTCTTCAAGATGTATGTGTGGGATACACGTTCATTTTTTTTCTGATCTTTCCTTTCTTCGTCAAAGCCCTGGAAGCATGTTCCTGCTTTTGGGCTCCATATGCAGTGTCCCTGGCAGCGAGAGAAGAAGGGCTGAGAGGACTCTATTCCTATGCATATGGCTGGGGAAAAAAAAACACCTGATTTTTAAGTCATGACACACAGATACTTTCAGGGTTCAAATACACATGTATATTATACACCCTGGAGGTACTTGTTACTGTCTAAAAATCCTGGAGGTGTATGTACTGATGCACAGCTGGGGATGATTAAAAAATTGCCCTATGGTTTTGGGTCTGTCTTTACAGGTAGAATAACCTATATAAATTCTCATCCTGATTTTTGCTGAAAGTGTGAAAAGGGAATTAACCCTGAAACCTGCATTCTTAGCATGATATTTTGGCACCAAAAAAACCCATTGTCCACATTGTCCATTTAATTTTAAGAGGGGCATATCCAAGCTGCCAGCTTCAAAGCTCTCTACTGTGATTGCTATACACATGGGGCAATTCGAAAAATACACTTGCGAAACTAATGAAAGACACAAGCCTTATTGTGTTCCCAGTGTGGGTTAGCACTTTGGGTTTAACGTTAGACATTGGCAGATGGTCTGAAAAATTCGGCATTTGCACAAAGCACAGTAGTTACAACATGAATTCAAGTGTGGTTTGCAGGTTTTGAAGTTTGGCACACAGTCAGCAGCTGGTGGAGGCCTCGGTTTCAGAGATGTCTTCAGTCCAGCATTTTTCTAGAAAAAAACCCATAAAAAATCATACAAATGTAAAATGAATATGGGTCATAATAAAGCATAGATGCAAAGAAAGTGAACCGTGGGAGCTTCTGGCTCGAGATGAGTAGGTGGTTGCTAGCAGTGAGGCCTGCATTAGTAGCAATATAGAGATGTGGTGGGACTGGATCATGGGAAATGCTGGCTTGAGACCAACGTACCAAGCAAAATGATAAACCTCATGAGCCCCATATTTTGAGCAATTAGAAACGTGGATAGAGCACTGGAAAATGCTCTGTAGGGAAGAATGTGGTGGCACGGTGAGGAAAGGGATGCAAGAATCTGCAAAGACAATGATGTTATCAGTAAAACAAAGTAAGGAGTTACTCTTGGATCCCCAAAATTTTCAGATGAAAGGGTGAAACCTCCCTGTTGATCTGTGGTGCTGGCACTCACTTTGCTTCCTGAGCTGCGAGAGAGAAGGGAGGTGACTTGGCAATGCTCCACCTCGCATGGTTTGTTTGTCAAGCTGACTTTGGAGCATCCTTTGTGCATCAGATTTGTGCATTGGAATCCTTAACTGCAGACACAGGTTAAGTGAGCTGGAAGAGATCTCTCAGCTACTCAAGGAGTGCTGCTTCTCTGTCTGTAGTTTGGAAAGGTGGAAAACTCTGAGTGGACCAGCATGTGGTCTTTGAGCTGAAGGTGGAACCGACGTCCTGAGGCCCCTTCCAACCTGGGCCATCCTGCGAATTTAGGAAGTGTTTCAAGGAAGGTTAACCACGCAAGACATCAACCAGAAAGGAAATGAAAGAGTTCTAAACGTTTCTGGCTGCAACAATGACTGGTTTGGCTGTAAATGGCTACCATGACATACCAAATATAAAGTAAAAATGCTATTTTCTACTGTCCGAGGCAATCTTTAAAATACAGGAGTCCAGCCCATGTAATACTTTACACTCGAGACCTATGGGTAATATCACATTAAGTAAATCTATCAATCTGAATCTACTGATCCGATAAAATTACTAGTTAACACTTTCAGACAAATACTAACTTCTTTGTATGCTTCTGCTTTAATTTTTTGGCACCTGCAGTTAAAAACCAGCAGGTAGTGAGCTGGGCTGCAGAGCCTGTACAGTTAATCCATGTGGTGTGACTGGGAATGGTACCTCTTTATGGCAGATGCCTAAATAATTTTACAAATACTTAAACCAGCTCAAGATTGAAGGATCTTTTGTGTAAGAGAGGACTGTAAAAAACAAAAGCAAAATGAAAATCAACAAGAACCCCCCAAACCCAAACAATAACCTCTAACTAATCTAAGATCACATTGTTTTCTTTCCACCATTAGTGTTTTGTGTCTGTTTTTACAGTACTTAGAGCTTCAAACTGTATGTAAATTATTTATATTGGGGAATAGCTGTAAAAGCCTTGCAAACGAATGCACTGCGAAGAACTATAGCAGTAATAAACGGTTCTAATTCAAAAAGGGTTTCTGAACAGCCACGTACCTTGGAAGATTTCTTGTTCTCTGCCTCTTTCCTGCTGACTTTCTGGGATCTTTTAGTTAAATCTTCAAAGAGAATAGCACAACATAATATTAAATCAATTTACAGTACATGTAATTGAGATGCCTAATAGTATTTTTGTGCGAGAGACAGCAGATAACCTGCACTGCCACCTCATCACTAGACGTTCATCTCTAGGAGCCATCCTCACACATAGCGTGTCTGAACTCGTGCTGTCACTGATGCTTGTGCGAAGCAGGAGAGCACTGATGTTAGTATTTTAGGAGGGCTTTTTTACACATTGTTTGGTCAGATGTGAACAAGGAAAATAACTTCAGAGAAAGAAAACTGAAGTTCTCTGTGTAAAAGATGGGGTTGCTTATTACCCACATGAACAAAAATAGGACAAACCTTTAGCATTCCATATTTTTTTCTGTTAAAAAGCAGTGTTACCTGCATAATTTTGGCAGGAATTAACATTAAATTATGCTAGTTTTCACAAGCAAAAACCTCTTTGCTGATTTGGCATAAACTCTTGATCTGTACGATGCCGCTGTTCATTCCTCAGTTCTTTGCTCCTTTTTCACCTACTGTCTTGCGTTACAAAACGTTCCTTGCAAAGGTGTTTCTTTAGTGTGCCTGTAGCTTTGCAAGGTTTGTGAGTCTTTGTAGAGTTGAATCTTGGATCTGGCAAATTTAGGGGGAGTGTGTTCAGACTATGCGTGATGTAACTTTTTTTTTGCTTTAGATCAAATCACTAGTATTTGTCATCTTCCTCATATTATCCCTTGAGGGTTAACAGCATTTACTGCAGTTGTTATTATTATCATATCGGCTCTCATGCTATTTATGACTATATATAAACTCCATGACTAAGACTTGTCTTGGGATCTAACGCAGCAAGACTGTTAAAGTGTGAGACACTTCCCAGCTCACTAACCTGTTTTGGTATTTTTGAAACCTTTACTCTGTGTGCGTGAGGTTTGTAATAAGCACTACCTGCATGTAATGAATGATTGGGATAAAAAAGTTTACGTACACCCACCGATGTACACACGCCACCACCATTCCAGTATTTGTTCTCCATAGCTTTTTGAATATTTAATAATTGCCAGGATCTACAGAATTACAGAATGAAGAATACACATTTTGGGCTGTTTTGGGAGGTTCCACTTATTAGCCTTGCATCATTACAGTTAGGGTTATACACCTCTAAGAAACAGTGGGAGGAAAAACTATACTTCAAGTGCGTAAAGTTATTGTCACTTAAAAAGAGCACGTCTTAAAAAAGGCACTGCACTAACTAGGATTAGGGGTTTAGATCTGGTTCCAGCTGGCAGATTATGTTGGCTTTGTTATGCTGCCCTTTGAAACTACTGACAGTAGCTAAGATGCTTTAAGCCATTTAATTCTACATTAATTTAACGTTCTATAGGACAATTGTACAGGACTGTCTGGATTGCTTTGTCTATCAAATTGTTTCGCTAACATTCAGTTAAAGGGTATAGGATGTCATTAAATAGAGATTTAAACATTGGTGCAATGTAAGTGTGCTTTAATTATTCCAGGGAATTCGGTAAAGAAGAAAATGATGCCCAGTGGGGAGATGAGAGGGAAATGTAGAGATGCTTTTCTTGACAGGTAAGTGCTGTAACTGTCTCTTCTGTAGTTCCTCTGGGTTGGCTAAAACACCTGCTTTTCCCAACTGGCCTCTAAGCTCATATTCCTCGTGCTCTCCCTACCGTGTTTTCAACAGCTGCCCAACTGACCAGCTCCTTACGGATCTCATCTGTGACAATACAGGAAGATGTAATACAGGCTTGTGGGGATATCGATGACACACACCTCCACCCCCTGTTGATACAACTGCAATTTGAAGTGCTATAAAAAGCATGTATTAATTAGATGAGTGCATGTTTTACTAGTTGATGCTTACCTTTGAAGATGTGATTCAACTGCAGCCTGGGGTTTTATTGAATTTGAGCCAGACATATCATACCATCTTTTGACACCATGAGCACTGTGATGGATTGACAGGTGTGTAAACAGCTGATTGCAAATGAGTTTTATTACTCAAGGATGGCTACAGCAACATTCAGAAACTGAACCGTAACATGAGTGCCTTCATCTCTGTTCTGTGTAGCCAACCAGAAGGAACAGGACGTGGTGTAAGAAAATGTCACTGAGATATGAAGCTCTATCCAAAATGTGTAAATCCAGCTGGCAAGAATTTTTTCTGTTAGCTTGTACAAAAAAAGATTACGTGCATCAGCATGACAAATTGTAACTGATAAATTGTAAAGAAATTGACAGTCTGAGAAGGGGAGAGGAGGCTGTGGTTATTTAAACACTCTCTTAATATTTGTTTGAGTGAGGCAGGTGACATGATATTCCCGGCTCACTTCAGTGACAGTGATGAGATCGGCTGTCATCCTCCTGCTCTCAGCGGGAGGTATCAGCAGGCCTGGAAGGTCCCTTGGTCGGGTAGCCTGAACCCCAAAACAACGTCAGTGCGTGTCCTTTCTCCTGTACCTTCTTTCTCCACCTTTTTGAAAGGTCATGGCTAGGGGCTTTCAAACACTTTTCATACGCCATGCATTAATGCATACTTTCAATTAATTATTATTTAGTTTATCAAGTTATAATTCAATTATTTTAGTTACTAAGCAATAGAGGTAATGTGGCTATTGGTTGTCTGAAATAAAACCCAGAAAGGTTTGAGCGTGTGCCATTTCAGCTCCAAAATAAACTATTTCAAAACTTAGTTCTGATTCTATTGAATGAGGAAGAGAGGAATGATTTGTATCGGTTGTATTACTCACTTTGTATTTTTTCAATTTCCTTTAGGTGTGGGGTAGTAGAAGGCCAGACTGGCCTCTCGCCAGTGGGATGCAGAAAGGCCTTGGGATACCTCTGGAAATGCCTCATGCCCCAAGAAAGTGAGTGCAGTCCTGGCCAATGGTGTTACAGTGGGTTTTGCATCTGTATTTTCCTTTTTAGAATAGTCAGCCAAGACAAGTGGACTACGGAAAAAGTGAGTGCTATGCCAAGATCTGCTCTTTTGAATTATTCTTGCATTTTCAGTGTCAAATGTTCATCCTGACTGTATGCATGCAGGAGAAGAATGAGTGTAAAGGTGAGCGGGAGCTTCTGCTGGTTGCTTGGATTCAGCCCCTCGATCTGCTGTGGATTTCTTTTCTTACCTTGCCTAACTGCTTCATCACTCTGTTGACTATCACATGGGAAAGCAGCGCAGCCAGGCTTCACCATGGAGTGGTGAGGATAAATGGATGCTCTGCTCCTGCGGGAGGAGGTGTCTCTTGCAGACAACCGAACGGGGCAGAGAGGGAGAGAGGGCTTTTGTGAGGCATTGCAGAACCATCCAAAGCAAAAGAACCTGACAGCATCAGGGGATTTTTGCTGTATTGGATGTCTGTTGGCAAAGCAATATGGCATGACATAGCCTGTCTGCCATGTTTAAAGCATGGGCACATTTTTGGGAGAAGATTGAGAACTCAGCTGAAGGGTATGTATTTTATATCTCTGATT
This sequence comes from Scopus umbretta, assembly GCA_013400535.1. Taxonomy (NCBI): domain Eukaryota; kingdom Metazoa; phylum Chordata; class Aves; order Pelecaniformes; family Scopidae; genus Scopus; species Scopus umbretta. Next base: position 2,843 of record VZTL01096287.1, on the reverse strand, counting down.
TTAAATAGAATAAAAACATTACTGGAAATGTGAGACTGAAGGCATCTAGGATCATAAGGACAATGAAATGGTATGGCTCAGGAGGCTGCAGAACAGCACAAGCTTTAATAAACTTGCAGTTAAACAACCTTGAGTTAACTCAGGATTCAGAGGTTCAGATTTCATTGGAAATGCATGTGCGTGGGGCAAGAGTTTCTCCTTAAAGAAACACAGTCCTGAGCAAGAGTGCAGAGAAAACACATGGAACAAGGTAAGAAACTGACCTGCTTTAAGCAGAAGCCCTAAAAGCCTGTAGAAAGGAGCTAAACAAGAGAAGCTTTTTTTTTTTTAATTATTAAAATTTTGACACATTCATGAACAACGTTCTGCGGCTAATTATCCCCAAATACCTCTGAGTGTCTTAAAAGAAAGAAGTCGGCTTAATTCACATTGAAAGAGTTATGGCAGACACTAACAAAAAATTTTGTGAAGAAAAGAGTTAAGCATTGCCCTAACAAAGTTTGTCCCTAACAGGACAGATGGTCACCTGCCAGTAACGGTAGGGACACAGCTGGTCCTGTCTTGGAAAGATAGATGACCTCTGGCTCTCCCTTGCAATGCTCTTTCTTCCCTTGGTTAAAGATCGCTTGGCACACAGGTAAATTCAGGTTATATTAATGCCTTGGAGAACTGTTGATTTCTCTGCCAGAAGAGCAGATCCTAAGAAAAAAGTTATGTTCACTTTTCCTATTTGCAGTAGACTTTCAAAGGAAGATTAATGCCCATATTAATGGAAAAACACTTCTCATCAATATAAAAAGACTTATAGTATGATAGGACCTGAAATGAAATCTGTAAAACTCAAATAAGTTGTCTGATTTTTTTTTTTTTTGAACTCTAAACTGTGGTTTGCCACATTGCCATTCTTGGGTGCTGTGGCTGCATCGCCACTGCAGTTCTGCATACTACTAAGGCATTTGTATAAAATCACAGTGTGGCAGTAAGCTATCAAAACAATTCCTATTAATCGACAATTGTATTTTCTTGTTAACTTGGCATTGAATGGCAGATTTTACTAACCTACTATGGAGATGGGTGGGAGATCCTGGAGATTCATTTTGTTGCTACTTGACAGGTTGCATTCTGTCTTCTCTTCAATTACCATATAAGAATCGGCAGCTCTGAGCAAACTGTAGCAGAGCAGTAGGCTTAGGAAGAGGTTCTTGCTTTCCATCCTGGGGAGGAAAAATTCCATTGTCATGAAAACCAAAATCGGTCAAAGCCTGCATGTAGAAAAAATGCAAGGATACGAATCTCAGTAATGGTTTTCTGTCATGTTGTGCAGCTTCAGCAACATACCTGGGACAATTCTTTTGTTTCCAGCACTTTGCCTCTGCTACTGGAATACCTAAGATTGCAGTTGTCTGAGCGGAAAAGTGCTGTCTCAAATATAATTCTCCTAGATAGTCTTTTTTTCTTTTTTCCTGATTCTTTTCTCAAAAGGTTTATTTTCCCAACAGCTGTGAGTTCTCCCCGCTGAGTTTTACAGTGTTGTTTATTGTATGACCAAGGGGAGAACTTCTGCTGTCACTTTTGACCAGCTCAGTAACATCATCAGATATTTCCCAGAAAATCTTGTTTAAAAATTTGTGCTAGAAAACCTAGAAAAATTATAATTAAAAAAAAAATTTCCTATTAGTTTTCTCCATTTAAAAATAAGTCATGAAGAAATATCTTGTTTTATTATATGTTGATGTGTGGCTGCTCTGATCCCGTGGTGAACCATAGCTGTAACTCATGCAAGTTGTAAAAGGCCCAGTGCTGTACAGCATTTATGGGCCTTAGGGTTTAATATGTATTTAATAACTTCTAACAAAAGTAACAAAGTCTATGGGATTTGAGCATACTTCTGGAGAAACCTGAGCTTTGCAGAATGTGGCCATACACCTTGGAAGAAAGCCACTGCCCCTGGCCAACCTCTGCATGACGCAGTGCAGCTCTACAGGGTACACAGAGCGTGTCACCATCCTGGTCTGCTTTTCTTGTGGACGCTTAACACTGTTGAAGTTTGAAGTTGATTTTTATTTCCATGTGCATTAGTTTTATGCCGTGTCAGAGTTGTGGGAGCCTTTCCCCAGAGGCACTGCCAGCCTCCAGATTTATGAGTAATGTTTTGTCAGTGAAAAGCTACTAGTAACAGTAAAAAGAGGGAGTGAAACCAAATGCTTTGAGCAATTAATCTGGTTGTAATGACTTAATTACTAGAGAGTTAGAACATGAGGAGTTTCTGCATTGGAAGAGCTTCAATCTAATCACTGCTGCTAAACTGAGTCTGTATTACACTTGCTTTTACAGCCTCCGCCAACCCACTCTTTCTTGTGAGATGTCGAATATTATGCCTCTAATACCAACTGCTCGGGCTCATTTCTAAAATAGTCTGTTCTACAGGTCTTGCTCGTGTAACGAGACAGTGCTGGGTACATCATCGCTGCTTTCATTGCTGGTTATAGCTGTGCCATGAGGATACGCACCCAGATCTACTAGGACTCTATTAGGATTTGCAGGGGCGCACGTGCTGGATCCTTTGTGCTTTAGACATCAGCATGAACTGCAACAGAAATAGGTATCTCTGACCTTGGAGTTTTATAGTAGGGGGTTTAACCTATGGGGAACCGAGTGCTCTGTCTGTATTTCAAATGATATGCAGCTGGTGTAGTTCAAAGCTGGTATGAAAGTTGAGACCCAAGCATGGTTGTGACTATGGATAGATGTATCCTTTGAACGAGTTGATTCAAAATTTGTAATAGGAGATGGGAAGAGTCTTTACTTTGATCAAAAATCACTTATTAGAGGATAAAGAAGAA
>VZTL01096264.1:0-14993 GCA_013400535.1 Scopus umbretta | reverse complement strand
CCATCTCAGCTGGACCCAATACATTAGCTCAAGGAAGGTACTAGATTTTGTCTTCCGAAATGTCTGCAATGCATTGCAACATCCCACCAATTCTAACTGCTGATGACTTGAATCCACCAGAGCTCTTATTCCGCCCCCCATGTCTTTCTTGGTTTTGCTGACCTTTTTGTTAAACTGTTTATTTGTGCAGCATAAGGGCTCCAGATGCTGAAATATCAAAGAACAGTCTCCAAATGCTTCTCTAAGCATTGCAGACCATCTTCAACTATAAACTCATCTTACATCTCTGTAAAGTCAAATGTAATTTACAGTAGGAATAACTACTTGGTAGTTTTTTTCCTACTTAATCTACAATAAGGTAGCAGTGTTAGTTTTAGATCAGTTACAATATATCCAGTTTAATAGAAATAAATCCGTGGCAATTCTAGCCAAAGCTGCAAGGGAAAACAATTGCTGTCTAAAATATGCTTGAGTGAGGCAAAAAGCGTTCAAGCTAAGAAGCACTGTTGGCAGAAAAAACAAGTGGACACAGGCCACAAATACAGCTAGGCTGAAAGTGAAAAGAGGATTTCTTACCACCAGAACTCTGGTTACACTAATTAATATAGAAGTATTGGAGATAAATGTAGAAGAAAATGAAGTAACAGAGTAGATGGAGTTGGACCAATTTAGGAAAGCAAGTTCCCTTACATCCTATGTCCAGCTGCAAAATTCGTATGCAATCTGTCCACCTGATCTTTCAGACTCCACATCATGCTATCACCAAAATTCCTATAACACTTGTAAGTCATTAAAAATCTAAAAATCTTCAACCAGCACACTACTCAAATCTAATCTAAGATCCTAACTCTAAAACAAGAACTATATTAAAGTGATTCTGCCCATATTTTTAAAATAAAAATGCCTACAAGTTACAAATAGTATTAAACATCAATTTCTCTTGCCATTTATCCCTTGCAGGGAAACCCACCTGTCAAAATCCACAGGGTAGGAAGCAGTACAGTTCTGAAACAGCTCTCCCTCTCCTGCATGGGAAGGCTGCGTCAGTGGGCAAGATCAAGGCTGGGACCCAGCAGGTAGTGAATTTTTTCCAGATTACTTTCCAGGGCTTTTCAGATGACTTAGGAGTTGCCCTTGACAGTCACTTACCCAGAGTATCAAATTTACTATAAAGTTGCTGCTAGTATTATACACAGTACTATAAGAATAATATCCCCCAGGCACATCATTTAATATTTATAGTGATTTATTTGAAGACAGAGGCTTTAGCAGAGCTGACTCAATGATTCCTCTGGTGCTTCAAAACAAACTTGTCCTGAACATAGTTAAGAAAGAGGCCTTCCTTTCCTTCTGCATTATTTTCCTATTGAAAAGAAATACTGTATGTCTTTATGAGTCCTTATAAATCCACATTATTGCAGTCACTGGTGTTACCATTTTCCTGCCTGTTGCAACTGTCCTACACATAAACACAACGGCTGCAATGACACGTTGCACCTAGGAGTTAGGGACTCGCTAAAACCTGAGCATAACTGTCCAGCCATCATGGCATAAGAGAGCAAACCACTCTCCCGAAGTCCTGTAAGGACAGTACCAGGACCAGGTGCATCTGTGGTAAGGTTGGGCAGTGGAAGCTGTGGAGGCAGCAGCATCGCTATGACAAGGGCGATACCCACAGCCCAGCACTGCTGGTGGGTAAGGCAAAGCAAAGTACAAACCAGCTCCTTGCCTTTGGGTGTTTGTGCAGGTGTTTCTCTCCAGGATGAACGTCTGAGAAGTGGGAGCAAATGCCAGATGAAGCCTTTTTTCTCTCACTTCTCACCAGTGCATCTTCTGTCCCAGGTCAGGAGGAGGTGAATGTGGAGCAACAGTTCTCAACTCATATTGTTGGAGTGAATTTGGGGGTCTATACATTGGAATAGCACTTGGATACTACAAAGCAGTCAAATCTATGCATTTGATATGTTAGCACTTTTCTCTGTATTTTGTGCTCCAGAATTGTCCATTTTTTTGCCGATTTTTCAGCTGCTGCCCTGGTCCTTACGCTCACAAAGAAATGCTTTGCAAAGAACTCTGGAATAACTTCAGTACTGGCTACCTAACACAGAAAACAGGATCAACTGTATGAGTGGCATGAACATCATCTGAAAAGCATACTAACACTGTAGAGCCAAAATAATGATAGTTTAATGTCACCATCATTTACTCCATTCAGATATTGTACCCTGTTCCTACAAACAGCTTTCCACATGGTACAGGGGAAAGGCAGGGGTACTCTCCAGCTTACAGTGTCCTCTGGGGTTGTTCCAGGGTGCGTGATACAGATGCAAGAGGTAATTAGGAGTGCATTATCCAACATAGTGGTAACTGACAATACTACCAATCATATGTTAAAGTATGGACTGAAGTGTTTAAAAACAACTTGCATGTTAAACTTGGTATTACGGAGAGGGGAAAACCACACTGGCACCACACACTGCTGTCTGTGAGGCACACCCAATTGAACAGGCAGCAGAGCATCTATCTGAATGCTACGCCACGTGTTGAGGAGCACCTGGACCACACTCCTGTCAACACCATGCCCGTATGACTCCTCAGCAGAGAGGCCCATTGTGCATGCAGCATTTGCATCCAGATTCTGTATATCCAGAATAGACTTTTGTTGTATTGTGGGATCCCATTGTTCTGTTCCCCACAAATCATCACCCACTGAGTCTGGTTAGCTGTCATTTGTTTTGGTATTACAGAGAACAAATGTGAATCTTATTCTCACAAGAATGGAAATGAGAGTATAGCAATTAGAAAAAAAGGAAAGAAATTAGAGCTGCTTAATTTTCAAGCATGTTGTGCAAAAAGATATCTTTTGTACACGATTCCATCAAGGGAGAAGCACCTACACCCTATCATAATAGAAAAATGTGAATGCAATTCATTTTGGATAAAGCCAGTGATCAGTGCCTCTGTTTTCTAACTTTGTGCTTTTCCCTTTCTTTTTTGACAAAATTCCTGAGAAATTTGAAGACTGTTAAATAAAATCTCCCATTAGAAAATATTACTTACTTACATGCATCTATTTCCACCTTATTTGAAAGGTTTTAGAGAAGCACGTCTGTGTGTCAGAGCATACAGTAGGATACACGTTTACAAGCAATATTGGTGATAACAATGTGGCAGTGAAAGTGTTACTTTGTGCTATAGAGACCAAGATAAATTATTGTATTGTTATTGTACCTTACTAATTGCTATTGTTGTAAAAATAACTTTCCGTTTCAGTGAGATGGCTGCACTACAGCAGCTACCGTTAGCAGTAAGTTGTATCCTAGCCACTATCTGCATTAGAAAAGCCAGGTACCTAAATGCTCTTTAGTCTATCACAAAGGTACATTGGTAAAGCAGGGTAGGGACTGGATTTGGGCTATTTCCTTGAGATAAAACCCTTTGTCTTTTGACAGAGGACTCCTTTATCCAGAGCTGTAGCTCTTCTACCAGAGCTAGTAGATCACAGCATGAAACTTTTGGAGAATACCAACAGACAGACTTCCAAGCTATAGCTATACTTGTAAATAAAACAGGCTGTTCTCTGGCCAGATGGGTACATGCAGAGCATGTCCCACAGCCATATGGCTAAATTCTCTTTATCCCACAAGCAGAATGATCCTGTGCCTAATGTCTTTCAGGAATGGTCTCTGCCCTGTGCTATCCCCACAGACAAGGAGGTTAATCAGCCATTTAGCCTCTTCTGCTCTTCAGCAGGATGGTGGCATTTTCAGGAGGGCTTAAAAGCAGACTGCCATACCCTGGGGTGTCATAACCCTTAATTAACAGCGGTGGTGCCAGTGCCTGGCAATCCTGCAAAGCAAGTAGCCTGATCCACATGTTACTATTTGAATGGAAATGCCAGAGCACTTGAAGTGCCCACTTAGAATCCCGAGTACATGGTGTGCATATAGTTCTACTTGATTTAGGAGCCTAGGACCTGTTGTCCAGTATTCTTTTAATGTTTAGGCATATAACGGATCTGATTCATGATATAACAGGGGTTGAAAATGTTGCTGACCTCCTGGTCTCAGACACTTCTACCCTCATCTGAGAAACAGCAGAATAGAGGGTGTACCAGCATTTCAGCCCTTGTGATTCACAGCCTGTCAGATTAGTAGGAACAGGCATGGTTTTGTGCTTACGTTGATATGTCAGGCTGTAAACTGCTGCTGTGGCTGTGGACTTTGAGTTATTATCCCTGATAGGTTTAGCTCGAGGTAACCATGTGTACTATTTTACCAAAACAAAAAAAACCCACCAGCTTTATCACATTATATATCTCCAGTTCATCTTGTTGGTATGAATGCATCAACATAAGAAACATTTGCAGGACCAGTTTTTATTCAGCTGATTGGGATTGTAAGCTCCTAGTACTTACAAAGGTACTGCAGAGATGGGGCATGGTTCTGTACACATCTGATAAGGTGTTTATATTGGCCTATTGTTAAAGTGGTACAAACAAATCATACTTGACCTGGCACAAAGATGCCTAGTATGAAGTTATTACCTTTCAATTATATGAATAAACCTGAACTGGCAGAAAAGAGTTATATAGGATCAGCACCATGTGTCATATGGTGGCAGCAATTTGTGCACCGATTCTAGGAGCCCTAGTGACAGATAGAGTATTTCAGCAAAGCCCAGCATGAAACTTCACAGTTTAGATGATATGAACAAAGATCAAGCAAGAACCTGGCTCAAACTGCTGTCATTTAGAGACACTAATGCACAATCGTTTCTCATGTATCTGTTTTCCTAGTCAACTAATAAGCACCATCATCGTGGGTTTGATGCAGACCGAGATGCCAAGAAAATGCATAGCGCCTGCAAAGGAGTGGGTAAGAAAGCTCTTGGTTTTTATACAAAAGGCAATTCAAGATTAGAAAGAGCATGTGCATAAACTTAGGGCAAAACAAGTGTTTCAACCAGTTTCAGGTAATCTTTACACTTTCTGTCACTGACTCAAAGAACATGCACACCCATGAAGTTTTATATGATTATGTAAGATCCAGTTTGATAATTGCTTGGCTCCAGGGGATGGGGATAAAAATGATTTTTGCTCCCTGCAATAAGAGCATCAAGCTGTCAAGGCTGATACGACAGTCATGGGGTCTAGCTAGCCAGGTCAAGTTAAGGTCATGGTTATATGTCCTTTCCCAGGCCTTCGAGGACCAATCAAAAACATCACCGCCTCCATATGCACATCAAAGCACACTGCAGCTCCACCAGCTGAAAGGAATGTATGATGATACTCAATCTGCATCAGTGATTTTTAACCAAAAATACTGGCTCCCGCCATCTTCTAAGGTAGCTTAAAATAAGCTGGCTTACTGTGCAGTGGTGTGAATGAGGAATGCACAGTGTTCATGGGACCCTCAGGTCCATAGAGGTGACAATGTCCAGCAGAGGAAGAACAGCTAAGCAGCACATGAGAGCAATAAGTTATTTATCCACTCCAGGCATCTGCACAGTAAACATGTATTTCAGCATTTCTTCCTGGCATAGCACTGACATTCAGGATCAGCTAGTTAAGTGCCTGTATTTTAGGAATTGTTCTTGTCCTACCAACTGAACGCCCTCCAGAAAGTTCAGTTCCCCAGAGGACTCTCCTACATGAGAGTTTAACCCCACATTGTCAGATAGCAGTGCTTTTCCTTCTAAAATTGGACCATGCCTTCTCTCTTGGTTCTAAGCAGAAAGAACTGGACAAGATGCCCTAAACTTGTCCTATGCATACCCAGTGGTGATATGCAGGTGTGAAAACACATCAGCTGCTGCTGCTGAATGCCCAGATCATTTGTATTTTTATTGTGTGTACTGGTAGATCCTCAGAAACCCTTGCTGGTCCCTGCTCCCAAGAGCCTGCAGTGACGTATGGCACAAAGCCCAGTAGGTGGATGCAACAGATGGAAGACCACAAGGAGGGCATGAGGCAGTGTCCACCAGCATGACATGCATGCATCAGCAGACCTGGCATATGGCTTGATGCCTTTGATCAGCCATCTAAACCCTTTATGTGGTATGGGCATTTTGGCAGCCTCCATCACTTGCAGGGTCATAGGTCCCTCCTGAAACACATTGTCCGTTTCAAAACCTGTCTTGAAGAAGTAATGCCTGAGGCAAGCTGCTGGCCCTGAGATGGAAGTGCAGCAGGACACATGTGTTAATGCAATAGCAACTCTATTCTGGCTTTTGGGCGTCCAAGTAACATCGCTGCAGTCCTGTCCCATTAGCCACAAACATAACAAATGCCTTCCAGCAGCTTTGTTTAGTGCAAACATCTGTTTACATGACTGAGGGCAAGAAAAGTACAAGAACAAGGTCATTGCCTTTAGTAAGCTGCTTCCATCCATTGCATAAGTTACAGCTCAAAGCTGCCTGAAGGCTTCTCCTGGAGGAGTGCTGCATGTTCAGTTCCCCTGCGGGTTCCCAGGAGATGCAGCTGCTGTGGTGCCCATCACCAGGGCACCCCACGCTCCCACTTCACTCTCACTTACTTTTGCCAAGCAAAACAGCATCAGCAGAGGCTCACACCATGAAGGCTGGTTCCTGCTCCTCTTCCTGATGCCATTTAGCACAAAGCACAACCCATTTTGTACAGGCTGTACATTCAGGCTGTGGGATAATAAAGCTGATTTAAACACATCCTCACCAACCCTTGCCTCTCACCCCACGCCGTTCGTTCTGTTGTGCTGGCACAAGCATTTGTGCGCTTAATGAACTGGATCTGGTGGCTGATCCCGTAGGACTACTCAGACAAGCATTGCCACCAAAAATGCATATGTCAGCCTGTGGGCACTGGCATAACCCTGATTTTAGGAGCAGTGTCTGACCTTCTCAAACAGAAGACTCAGTTTCCCTGATAAAACATAAGCAGCACAAGATGGTCAATTTTTATTTTATGATCTGAACGTTGTAGCTGACTGCAGTTAAATATATCCTCAAGAGAATCTTAGATGCTACAAATCCTAAAGTTGGGATATATGTGTAGCAATTTTTTTCTCTTTAGAGATCATGTTTTCTTTCCTCTGCATTAGATTCCTGATTCAATAATTCCTATGCACAACTTCTTTTTCAGGAACTGATGAAAAGAAAATTATTGAAGTCTTGTCAAGTAGAACATCGGAGCAGAGACAACAAATAAAACAGAAGTACAAGGCTCTGTATAGCAAGGTATTGCGAACTAAATGGGCTCTCTGTTTCAAACCTCGTGCCTGTTAGAAATATAGCCTACAGGTCTCTGCTTTTGAAAATATCAAGGGCACAGTGGATTTAAGGAGGACACCAGTTAGTTTCTGATTCAGCAATTTATCTCCTAAAATACCAATTATATTTCTAATTGTAGGCCTCAGAGTCTTCTTGAAATCAGCCTTAACCAGATCAGAGCATTTTAATCGAAGTTGGGAGAGCTAGAAAATAATTCATAATAATTCATAACTGAATTTCAGCTTGTGATCATCTTCAGCACATTCAGAAAAAGGAATTAATGTAAAAGGGAAATTTTAAGTCAGAATCCCTCTCAGACCAGATGCAAATTCAGAGGAACTACTTGATCTTACATAATGATATTTTTCTTAAGTTTAATAGATGTAGTATTGATCTCTTCCAGTGGTGAAGTAGAATAGACATTGTAAAACTGGGCACTTGATTTCTGGAGGATGAAACATAGATTGCCTTAATGATTTTGCATGTAAGAAAAATAAAGCTTCCAATATATTATTTAGGTAAACAGCTGAATCCTACAGAGCTTATTATTAAATTAGTATTTTCTTAAGGTCTGCTTGCTCATTAGTCATTAATCAATGTTTATAAGACAGGCAGCACTGAACCTGAAAGCCTTTTATATGTAAAACAGCAAGCATGATAAAGATTTTGGTTACATAAATACTATAGATTTAGTTCTATAACAAAGATTAATAAAAATAAGCATTAGAAATGAGCAAATGCCATGAGACATCCCAGTTACATCAGCATGTAGCAAGCCTTCTCGCTTGCCTGGGCAGCCTGAATCTCTGGGGAAGGAGCCGCAAGTTGTACCATTTCTCTCTCCTGCTGCTCGAAGAAGCGAGATTCATGGTGTGCGCATTGAAACTGCTCTGACATCAACGTCAAGCGTTGACTTCCATAGATTAAGTGTTGACTTGCGATTGTGTAAGAGGATATTTAAGAACAATAGATTTAGAGCTGGGCTTCTTTTGTTCTTCTGAACTTGTCACGTACAGGAAGTGTTAACTGCAGATAGGGCTTCAAATAAATCATCAGTAGGCATCCTTCTCAGCATACATACACTAGCTAGTTCTTCTCTGGGGTCTTACTAAACGTTGAATTAAGTAGACTGTATCACAGAAGGTCAATTTTTTTTTGGTGGAAAAAATGGTGATTTTGCTTGGCACCAAAGCACTTTGTAGAAATCTGTTGCTTTTTCCAGTAAGTCAATTTTAATCAAAACTGGAACAGAAGTTTGGTAAGTTTGACCCCTTCTGTTGCGGCTCTTTCAAAGCAGGAAGTTTCTGCATTGTGTTTCAGAGTAAAGTCTCCTGTTAAGCTTTTAAAAGCATTAGTTTGCATTTAATTAAACAAGTAGGAGTCTAAACTGGACTGCTGTCGGCTGCTTTTTGAAGATGAGACAATCATTTCATTCAATCTGAAACAAAAATCTTTAGGGAATTTATTTTGAAAAAAAAAAAGGCCACATATTTAAAGGCTTTTTTATGTTTTTGTCCCTTTTTGGTGCAGAAGAAGCTTTGCAATCATGAAATTCCCCAAAACAAAGTAAGAAACCCTCTAATCCCACCTCAGCTTTTGCACTAACCCTTCCAACTATCCTTGCAGGATTTGGAAGAGGACCTGAAGGGAGACCTGAGTGGGAATTTTGAAAAGGCTGTGCTGGCTCTGCTGGACCTGCCCTGCGAGTATGAGGCCCGCGAGCTTCAGAAGGCGATGAAGGGCGCTGGGACGGATGAGTCGCTGCTGATCGAGATTCTCTGCACACGAAACAATGAGGTTGGGACATCAGGCGTGACCTTCCTTAGGCAGCAGGGCAAAGAGGTCGCCAAGAGCATCCCCCCAGAAGGAGGAGGATGGATCAGATCAGCTTCCACAGCTGAAATGTCTGTTGTCAGTGGTTACAGCCATAAGGTTGCCAGACCGGGGCTGAAACTCTTGCAGGAGTAAAAAGCAATATAATTCAAATTCCTTCCTTGGTCTGACTCATATCTCCAATGGATGGCACAGAGGTAACACTGGTGATAGAGAAATCCACGGGTGCCTGTTAAAGGCAGCTTTGGCACTGCTCTGACTGTTCAGAGGTGGCTCCCGCCAGGTACGGGAACATGATTCTCTTCAAAAAGCCCTTTAGCTTATGCCTAAACACAAGTGAAACCAGAGGGACGCCTGTGCGAGTCAGGCATCCCTCCAAATTGTGTCCTGAACCACGCTGGGTTTGAGTTATATCTCTGTGCTGTGGTGACTCCCAGCATGAGCGGGGAATGGGAATTCGGCTTCTCCTGCCTCCACACCTGCTACGCCTCAAGCAATACGGGCATGGTACTGACTTTCTGGGGTTTCATTTGCTTGCTTATTTATTTATTTACTTTATTTATCTATATTTATTGATGTATTTGTAAATATTTTTCCTTGTTTGTTTGTTTGTTTGTTTATCTGTTATATTTGCCTAGGAAATTGTAAACATAAAGGAGGCATACAAACGGCGTAAGTAGTATTGTCTTTCAAACACCTTTATTTAAAGGTTTTATCACTGGATGAACCATCACAGATCTTTTTTTTCTTCACAGTCTTTGATAGGGATCTAGAGTCTGATGTTAAAAGTGACACAAGTGGCTCCCTGCAGAAGATATTAGTCACTGTGCTAGAGGTAAGGCTGGGAGCTTTCCTCTTATGCATCTACCTGATAGAGATATTTCCTTTTCTCTATCCTGTCTACCCTGGGTAATCATAATAAGTATTAACTGGTAATTAGAGTAGTGTAATTATGATATGTAATACAACAATGAGGTAATAATAATAAGGAAAAGGCATTCTTCAGATAAAGAGCCTTCTATATTTATAGCTTTTTAATATAGCTAAAGGAGTTATATAAAATCAGAAGTAATTTTATAAATTCCAGTAATTTCAAGACAACAGCATTGTTTTATTACTATTCATACCACAGTAATGGCTAAAACACCCACTCAAGGTCATGGCTACATTATGCTGAACTTGGCCTAAAACAAGCAAGTTCTGATTTCCATCTCAACTGAGGAATTTACAATTCAGATAGATACAGAAAAAGTAAGAAAGAGATGGCTGTTAATTTTCCATTTTAAAAAAAGTATATTTTCCAGTAGGACACACTTTATTTTAAACCAGCTATGTAGAATCATGGAATATCTCAAGTTGGAAGAGACCCACAAGGATCATCAAGTCCAACTCCCTCCTCCTCACAGGACTACCTAAAACTAAACCATATGACTAAGAGCGTCATCCAGACACTCCTTGAACTCCAACAGGCTTAAAAAACAGTAACATCTCCATGAAGACACAGTACAACTAAGAACAGTAGGATCATGCCTAGGAATGCAATGTAGTGGACAGTCTGAGCAGGCAGCCCTTAGAAATGAAAAGATTCAATAAAAAGAAGCAGCTTTAAAGTCCTAACAGTCACATTGCTAAATACACCACAATTAGACTCCCATTTTGGAAAGCATGGATACATGTCTCTTCAGCCTCTTGGAGTATGTTTTCAGGAGTGACAAATACATATTATTCATAGATTATTTTCATAGATAAGTCCTTCATAATTTCTACCAGGAATTACAGTGTTAGTGAATGTTCAGAGCGTATAGGTTAGTCAGGAAAATATTTTGCAGTTATCAAGGCATATCCAGCACCACAAAAACCATCAGCACTTCACTGCAGGTACTGGGAACATTTCTGCAATAGCTGGATGATGGATACACTATATTTCTCCTAAGAAACTTTTCACTTTGAGCCCAAGCTGCTGTACATACCGAGCAGCTCCGGGGTGAAACCAAAGGCCATGTTGGGGCAGTCCTTCTCCAGCTCTGTCTGCACATTTTAGCCCCATTCCCACCCCAACATCTGGCCACACACACTACCACTTTCCACCAGTGGAAAAATACCCTCAAAAAAATGGCAGAAAGCAGAACCAAAGAAAAGCGAGGTGGGAAGGCACCTCTGGAGCTCCTCTCGTCCAGCCCTCCTCAAAGCAAGGCTAACTCCAAACTCAGGTCAGGTTTTCCTCTGGTTTTGGTTTTTGCTCCAGACACATGCTGGCTGGGGGATGGGATGGCATGGGATGGCAAGGAGGCTGGGGACAAGGGATGCCAGCAGGCCACCCTGCCGCAGGAGAGCATCCTCAGGGTGTGGTCTAATGCCATGCAGCTGTCCAGCCCCAATAGTCCCTTCCTGCTCCAAGGGCATCAGAGTTGCAGGGTGTCAGCACGCAGCAAATAAAACTGGGAAATAAGTCCCACCATACAGGCTTCACCTCTAAAGTCAGCAAAACCTGGGGCTGTGGTAAACATGAACAGACCATTCAAAACTGTACCTCTAAGTCCCACCATGCCCCATTACTAGGCATTGTCAGCAGATGGCAGCAAAACTATAACCAAAATATTGTGAGGCCCACAAGTGGACAATCTTCCCTTCCACTACAAAATGTCACCAGCACTTGGTCTGTTTTTTTTACTGTCATGTCTTTTCCTGTAGGCAACCCGAGATGAGACCCAACAGGTCAATGCAGAGCTTGCTGAGCAAGATGCCACAGATCTGTACAAAGTAAGTGCAATTGTGGAAAAATCCCCATTTGCCCCATGCTGTGCAGCAAGGGCTGCCTCAGCAGTGACTAAACACACCAAGTACAGGGGCAATAGTGGTGTAAAGCGATGAGTGAGGGGGCACAGGCTGGAGTTTGGTGGATCAAGGGCTCTGGCTGACTTTTTGTCTCACTTGTGAATAAACAAGTGCTTCAAAAAATTAACATGCAATCTTTAAGGCAGGAGAAGGCCGCTGGGGAACAGAGGAGTTGGCTTTCAATGTGGTCTTAGCAAAGAGAAGCTATAGTCAGCTGAGAGCTACTTTTCAAGCCTATGAAAAGGTGAGTTAATCTCTTTTGCGGTGTGGGTTGCATAGGGCCCAACGTGTAGTTTGCAGACGCTACAATGACATGTAGAGCAGGCAATCCCTTATTTTCCATTTTAAAATTTCTGAATGCATTAAGAATTTTGGAAAAATACTTCTATACAACTGGATCCTGATCTTATGCAAAGACACACAGCTGTATCTTCTGGCGGTGAAGAACCAATTCCCCTCCATAATCCACAGAACATACAGCCAAATAAATGTCACAATGTCATTTCCACAGCTGCACAATAGTGGGTGTCCCCACTCCTCAAGGAGGACCAGCAAAGGAACAGGTTCACAAATGCCTATCCTGAAGCAGGGTTTTGCTTTTCTGGTCTTTTCCTCTCCTTCTCCAAAGAAGAGCCTGACAAGGTCTCTCATCCTGATCTCCCTGCTTCACACACTCTTGTTGGCTCAGCAGAGGCACAGAATCATAGAATAGTTTGGGTTGGAAGGGACATTTAAAGGTCATCTAGCCCAACGCCCCTGCAATGAGCAGGGACATCTTCAACTAGATCAGGTTGCTCAGAGCCCCGTCCAACCCGACCTTGAATGTTTCCAGGGGTGGGGCATTTACCACCTATCTGGGCAACTTGTTCCAGTGTTTCACCACCCTCATCGTAAAAAATTTCTTCTTTATATCTAGCCTAAATCTCCCTTCCTTTAGTTTAAAACCATTACCCCTTGTCGTATCACCACAGGCCCCAGTAAAAAGTTTGTCCCCATCTTTCTTATGAGCCCCCTTTAAGTACTGAAAGTACATCTCCAGCCTCTTCCTCTCTTCCCATGCTGGGCAGACAGCCGGTGCAGATACTTTGCTGCACTCTCTTCTGTCTCCAAGCATAAGGCAAAGTAGGTAGCGGGATCCCAGCTATCTGGTACTTCTCCCTGTGTCACTCACCAGGGACATTTTACTCATGCCTGGACCTGGAACCGACCTCCACTGAGACCTGTCACCTGGAAATGACCCGTGAAAGGCAAAGCAATGGGAGATCCAAGGTCCTTCTCCTGGCAGCGAGGTGGAAGCTCAGTAAAGCCATTTATTCTCAGGAGTGTGTCCCCCCTCGAGCCTCTGGCTCATAGTCCTGAACTTCCCTAGGATGACTCTGAATGCATCAGAAATCTATGACTCTAGGCAATGAAGATTAAAAAAATTCCAGTCAAGGCTGTATTTCAGTGTCAGCACAATTAGGAACCCATAGTTGGAAAAATATTTGCAGCTTAATCCAGGTTTTGGTTTGTTGCTGGCCAGAGAACAAAACCAGTCACTAACTGATACTCTCTGTCTCAGAGTGGCCCAAACCCTGGGGGTTCAGTTAAATGCTCCAATAGCCAAGCTACCTTGGCTTTTTGATTCCTAAAGCCAAGCAGATCAGGTTGCCCAAACTGATCTACCACATCCTGCCTGGCTGTATTTGAAGTAAAAGTGGGCCAAGATTAGAGCCATGCAAACATGAGTCTTCTCTGCATTTGGAAAGATAAATAGGGCCAGATCTAAACCAGGTTGAGGGTTTACAGAACTTAAGCCCAAATCCTCAGAAGGTACCCCTTCCCACCTTGTACCCGTGGTCTCCCAGCTCTGACCTAGAAGTCTACTGGAGTCTTGAACCATGCAGGGCCATCCTGATACGCAAAACAGAGCAAAGTAAAAGGCTTTGAGGTTCATAAAGTTCACAAAAGTCAGGATAAACTCTGTTTTGAAGTGGCAGTCTGTTTTTCCCCTTTCATACAGAATAATACAAAAACTCGGGAACAACTGCAGTACTTGTAAACTTTCCCTGGGAAGCCAAAGACAATAAGTAACAAAACTTCATAGAGCTGGTAAAGCTCCAAAAATTATCTTATTTGTGTGGGAGCCATCCAGAGCCTTTGATAGAGGGGTTAGAGGAAGCTCAAACAGTTTCTCCTGACTAGGGGTCACTAAAGAAGAAGCTGCAGCTTCTTTGTCCTAGAAGCCCTTAGATATATGCAACTGCTTGATTTAGGTTGTCCATCTCTTAACCGTTGTGCCTTACCTGGCTTCACAGACCTTTTTCTTTTGGTGCCAGTGGATCTGTGAGCACTTACACCAGAGAAGGACTTCATTTGCCCTTGAATTACTCCCTTTGAAAAGCTCTAAGGGATCTGAATAGAATTTTTGCCATTAGATCCTAAATCTGATGGCTTCTTTTTGTTGTCCTTGTAGGTGTGTGGGAAGGACATTGAAGAATCCATTAAAAGTGAAGCATCTGGAGATCTGGAGAAGGCTTATCTCACTCTTGGTAAAAAAAAAAAAAAGTGTCAAGAGCTTTCTTTTCTAGTTCTTGCCATCATCTGACATTGGTTGTTGGGGGTCTGCCTACAACTGAGCTGACACATCTGGCAGGAAAAGAAGAGCCAGTTTGCAGAAGTGATTTGGGACCCCTTGGTCTTAGAAATAAAACTTTCTAGACACAGCTCCTCTTCACACAGCTAAATTATGTGCCCTCTAACACAGGATGGCCACTTCCAAGCTGCCCCTGAGGCCATGGCTGTTGATAACTTCCAGTGAATGCCTGGGCATTGTCAGAAGCGTGCTAGCCAGCCACCACAAAAATGTACAGGGTCCTTGACAGCAATTTAGCATTGGTGATGACTGTGACTGGCATTTAAGCTTTTGTCCTGGCTCTGGTTAGCTTACTGGTATTGCTGTTATCCATCTGGACCTGGACTCTCCCAAATCTTGCCCCTGTGAGCTGTGGAGTGAGCAGCTACACCAAGAATAGATGGTGTAGGCAAGAGGAACTCCAGAGGGGTAAATGCTCATTCTCATTCATTTCATTTTCACTGTG